>JBBKCR010000034.1:9827595-9841917 GCA_037577295.1 Ladigesia roloffi | reverse complement strand
TGGACTCGCGTTTTAGCAGCAAATGAAAAAGGTCATTCGTCTTCGGTCCCCAATCTTTGATTTCGCGTAAAAGCTTTGAGTTTCTGAAGTAACTGAATTCTCACGGATCTTCCAAAGGGACCTCGCGACCACGTGAAAAGTGCATTTCGTAAAGCTTAGAGTTACTCCATCTGTAACGACGCGCCGCCTGACCGAGGAGACGGTAAAGCATAGAAGAGTTTCAGTCTTACAAAAGCTTTGGCTTTGATGGGCATTTGTAAATAAAACCCCCACCCCTCCCAAAAGCCTGCATTCCCTGATAGAAGAAAAAGAAAAACGAACAAAGAAGAAGAAATGTGAAAAAATAAATAAAAATAAAAATAAAAATAAACGAAACAAAATTTGAGGAAAAAGAGAGGAAAAAGAATGGAAAAGAGGCAAAAGAAAAAAGGAAGCGAAAAGAGAAATGGAAAATAGAAAAAAAAGAGAAAAAAAGCAACAAAAGAAAGAGAAAGCAGACGAGAAAGAACATTTTGGAACGAAGGAAGGGAGTTAAGTAGGAGCCTTGAACGACGACGGAGCGACAACACCTCTGCTCTCAGTACGAACACAAACAAAACTCGAGCGCCAGGTACAGAACCCCAAAATAATAAACAGGTCCCGCACTGCTCTGACAGACAGAAGCTTAAAGACATTAAAATCAACGTTTCAAATCAGAGAGTTCAGCAGAAAGAATAAAACAGTGATCCAGAGTACATGCACGTTTACAGAACAGGGGGGAGGGGGGCGATAAACCCCTCCTTCAATATGAAACACTTCATGGGACCTACATTCCTCACACCTCCGTCTTCACAGGTTTCAGAAAAAAAAAAACACCTCAACAACAATAACAATAATAACGGTTCGCTTTGTCGTTTTATTCTCAAATACAAAATCAAAGCGACCCTGAAGACACCTCGTCCCACCCGCGGTGGCCACGCCTCCAACGGTGAAGACAGGATCAAAAAATAAATACATTCATCACCGACAAAACGAGACATCTGATAAAAAAAGTGAACACTGTCAACAAGTGTTTGCACCAATGCAGCTGGAGGGGAGGCCAGATCGCACACGCTCGCTTCTTCTCATGGCAGGGAGAACCAGGCGGCTGGAGAGGAGACCACTAGACTACCTAAACGGCTCAGTCTGAGGTAAACAATGTATCTGTAGAGCTTTAATACGACTATTTACACTTAAAAACAAACCCAAAGCAGCTCACTAACACACCCACACTCACGCGCACACACACACACACACACACATCCCCAAACACTCCATGCAGAACAAGAATGGATGTGAAGAACTAGCAGCTAAAATACACAGTTTAAAAGCATTCGGGAAACATGCAGCTACTTTCAGAAGACGCGTCCAGCTTTTATCTCCTCTCTTCCACTTTTAACTCTTTCTTTTTACATTTTAGAACCGGAGAAGAGGTGCGTTGGGACCTGGCCTCTCCTCTCCTGAGGTCTGAGACTGTAAGAGAATATGTAAACAATGAGAAATCACACACACGTGTCGTCGTGTCAGACAAGCCATCGATCGTTAAAAAAAAATGTGCTTTGGTTTTTTTTTTTTTAGAAAATAGTCTGAAAATTTGGGTATGAGCTTTAATCTTATTTATACACTTTTATGCTTACTACTATTTTTTTTGTCCTTTTCGCTCTAAAAACACTCTGGAACTTAAGTAAAGTAAAACTTGTGTACATCTCTGGCTTTTTTTTTTTTTGCTTTTTTTTTGCTTTTAATATTTTTTTTCCTGAAGGCGCCGTTTGAAATGGGAAACACGCTCTCGTAAAACTATTTTGTAGGAAACTAGTGTTTTGCTTTTCGTCGTTAAAATACAGGAGTCGACACAGTATCGACACAGTCTTACAAATGTAGCTGAAAGTTCCGCACATCAAAAAAAAACAAACAAAAAAATTAAAATAAAAACCCAAATTCCCCCCAAACAAAAAATAAAACAAAAACAACAACAACAAAAAAAAAGTTGCGGAACCGTCCCTGAAGTTTGAAGTATAAACATTGTCACAGTTTGTAACTTTTTGTCATTCTTTTTCAGCCCACCCTCATTTCCCACCCCCCCCCCGGCCCTGTTTGGACTGAGACCAGGAGCGCCTCACGTCCCTGTCGCTGATGCTGTGTTGGGTAAGTGCCGATGTGAGGGACCGATTTTTCCTGGAACCCTGCCCATCATACTTAAGAGACAAGGAGGACAAAATAGAGTTTAGATGAGCACGTCTACACTGGAGTGCACTCTGATCTCCACAAGACGTCAAAAGAACTGAATTCCAATTTGGACGTCTTCAGAGTCCACAAGGCGAGACATGAGCGAACATAAAATTAACACCCTAAGGGTAAACTGAGCCAATATTTTCAACGAGCAACATGTCCAGTGTAAAAATGTCCATCAGGTGAACTAAAAGACCCCATTTACACCTGCTCACGTCATGTGTCCTGGATCTGTTCAGATTTTATCTGCATGTTTATACCTGGTACACGACTGCATCTCCAGTCAGTCAGACACTCAACTACTATGTGGCAAATATGCGAAGTGAGATTGTATGCATTCCTCATTTATCTGTTTTATCTGGTCCGTGTTTACAAGAAATTTGAACCTAACTGAAGTTTTATTGCAGCCTACCAGTTTGTCCAGAAAGGCAGCAGAATTTAAATTATACTCGGGGACTTAAAGAGCAGCAAGGTGACCAGGAGGGCGTGCTTCTATTTTCAAACAGCAAGTGTAAATAACACTGGTAGGGGTGTTGTCTGTTGAATATGTCCTCACTGTTACAACGTGTGTTGTGGAGGTATGTCGCAAACCCCTGAGGTGTTTTAGATTAAAATGGTTTAAATGCATTTACACTTCAGATATGATCTTGATCCTCAACCTGCATTGAGCGACTTGGTGTAAACAGGGTCTTAGGCAAAAGAATTCCAGGAAAATAGCTGTAGCCCACAGGCATCAGGAACCACTCAAACTGGACCACACAGTAGGAACCAGAATGAACTGAACCAAAAAAGGAATGCCGTTAAGACTTGCATTAGGAAGGCTAAAAAATGAAACATGGAATGTGATACACAGGAAATTACTTTCAAACAAACTAACCTATGGTTTATGGAATAAATGTTATCGTAAGAAAATCAGCAGTGAAGTGCAGGTACTTCCATCAGTGGTGTAACAATCGACCCCAAAGTCAGTAACCCAGGACAACAACCAGCATTATAACTGAATAACCTCTATGCATTCCCCATGAAAGGAATTTATACAACATTCAGTTAACCCATTACATGAAGTCCGTCTTGTGATCCGCTCAACGCAGCCGGGTAATCAAGCAAGCCAAGAGCTTCAATGCTGACGGCAGAGGCAATTCAGTGCATCGATTCCCAATGAACAAGCTTCCTGACTGTGGTGGGCATGGGAGAGGGGAAAAGGAAAAAAACAAACAAAAAACCCCCTACATATTCTTATTTCTTCTTTTGGTCTGAACTAAATATATTAGTCGTTCTGAAGTCCTTCAGCAAGTTCTTCTGAAGACAAAGTAAACTCGTAACTTAAACTATCGTAAACTTCCCCCCCATTTTTTTTGTTTAAATCAGGAAAGCCACTGGCTTGCCGATCAGCAGAAGTTTTACACAAGAACGTCATTGGTTTTTAGTACAATGTCCAGTATAAACTAACATTCACAACAAATCTTTGTTTAAAACTAAAAACAAAACAAAAAGGTACATTTTTAATAATACCATTCTCCTGCGACATCATTCTTCCATATTTACTCTAAGAACTTTGGTAGGGATATTCTACAGGAAAGATTTTCCTTTATATTTGTTGGCAAGTCATTTTTCTCCTCAATATGAACTTTTCTCTTTGGATTTCACTGACATAAAACTTTTAATACCTTAAATACATGCGTCCAACAAGCTAACTTCTACTTTTATATGCTTAAAACTTCGTAAAACTTAAAACCTTTGTTGAGAGGATGGGCGAGTTAGAAGTACTTTGAAAGCCTCGGCAAACTTTAAACATCGAACCCCCAACATTGGATAAATGAATGTATTGTTCTTTTGAATTAAGAGGTAGAAATAGGACAAGACTTTAAACATAGACTTGTCTTCTTAATGAAGGGCAACGTAGAAATGGACAAAACTGGGAAAAATAAAATGTACCAACAGAATTTAGAAGTTCAACATTCACTAAAAGACAATACCCAACCCATCACCTAAGTCACCTCACCTTTCCGACTCACCCCAAAGAAATATATATATATATATATAAAAAAAAAAAAACAACTTCCAGTTTAAACATTCACAGAAGCATAATAAATTATCGGAAAAAAGTACCGTTCATTTTGGCTTTGAGAGTAAACCCCTATAGACTATGTAAGTAAACCATAGAGATTAAATGGACACCTATGGGTACTCCTATCCATGTCCACACTTGCCTGGGTTCAGCCACAAGCAGAACACTGTAGGTACAATCGACTACACCTGATCTATCAGTGACTGGCCCAACATTTCCCCCATCACGTATCATGAAGGCCACCAAAAGCCTTCACATACATAGCATTTTCATGCAACAATCAGAACTGAAGCTGTATTGAGGATTTGGTGTGCATGTCTTGAAATATCTCAAGATACAATGGTACAAAAGCTTTGTTGGACCCTGTTCTGAATCTATGAGTAGAAGTACACAGTGGGCACATCCTACAGGAGAAGATACCTTGTGGATTTGTTTGGTTGGATGAACAAAGCTTTCATGAGACACCACTGTCCTGCAACACCTTTTTTAAGACTCTTAGAAACATAACTGGTAAATTATTATATTCAGATAAACAACGGTGAAGGTAACATTGTGAAACTCTTAAATCAAAGGACCAAAGTGGTGCATTGTTGGAATACCTAAATAACAATCATGTAGACCGAGTGAACTAAGACAAGGAACCAATGCATAGACTGGTTTGTAGTGGTCTGGTAATCCTAAGGGAATCTTGAAAACAGCATCAGTACCCCAATCATACATTCACAGCAATTAAAAAAACAAATAAGTCTCATACCAGTTTTTGAGGATGTTACCCTTTCAATGACTTCCACACTGCTCCCATAGAGCGAACGTTCCTTTGGGATCACCCACTCATAGCCAACATCTTCACAGAAAAGAGGTGTGCGTTGTATTGAAATCTTTTTGCTGAAGAAGGGTCTCCTGTCCCAAGTGTCTTTGGCTTATGATGGGGAGGTATGCATTCGCAGGTGGCTGATGAGGTTGCGCTGCTGGGTGAACTTGCCACCACAGAGTTGACATTCATAGGGCTTCTCCCCCGAGTGAACACGCATGTGCTCGGTGAGGCGGTACTGGCGCGTAAAACGCATGCCACACTCCTCGCAAGCGAAGGGCTTGAGGCCCAGGTGGCTGCGCATGTGACGTGTCATGGTGCCGCGCTGGGTGAACATCTTGCCACAGATGTTGCAGGGGAAGGGTCGCGTTAGCCAGTGGGTCTTCTCGTGCTGTCGCAGTGTGGCCGGATCCTTGTAGCTCTTATTACACACCGTGCAGGAAAAGCGTCGAGACTCCGTGCCATGCGCTTGCACCATCTGTGACGACAGGTCCTCAGCCTCCGCCTCGTCTTCCTTTGGATAGCCGTCATCCTCCTCCTCTTTGATGTACAGCTCTTCCTCAGTGTGAGTCTCCACGTGGGCGTTCAGTTCCTCCGAGCTGGGGAAGCCTTTACCGCAGGGAATGCAGACATAAAGGTTGTCGCCGAGGGCAGGCTCAAAACCTTCCTGCCGGTACACGTAGTTGGCGCTGTTGCGGCCACCTTCGCTTTCACTCTGGCCGCTTTCCTCGCTCTGTTCCTGGCCGTTCTCCAGACCATCCTCTTCCTCCTTACACTGGAAGGACAGGTCCGAGTTGATGTTTCCTCCACCCACCACTTTCAGTCTTTTGGTGACACCATTGGGCAACACGGCTCGCTCAGCATCTTCGCCTTTGTGGGCTTCACTCTTCACCTGCCGCCTCTGCCGTGCTGTCTGGCGGCAGCTTTTGTGTTGCTCAGGTTCTGGAGGGTGTGGGCTCTCCTCACGTTCTCCCCCTTCACCCAACTCCATAGGCTCGCCCCCAGCGAGGTTCTGTGGGTTGGTGGTGATATCATCGAATGAGGCACTGTTGGCTGTGGATTCTGAGGCAGACTGAGGTGATTCTTGTGGGATGCTGCTGGGACTTACTTCTTCAGTGGCAGTGCTTCCTGAAGGGCTTTTCTTGGAGAGGTCCAAGCCAAGCTCTAGGAGGCCACCACTGTTAATGGGGCCATTGGTCCCATTCTTACTGGTGGAGGGACTAAGGGAATTGGCTGAGGTTGCATTCCCAATAAAAACCTCTTCTTCCGACAGCTCATCTTTGAGTAGCTCCTCTTGCCTCTTTGTTTTGTCGCTGTCTTTGAACCCTGATATTTGGTTTGGGGTGACAGGTGTAGAGGACAACCTTTGGTTCCTGGAAGTTCTTCCATTGGTAGGTGTGGTAGGTTTGTTGTGGAGGGATCTTCCGTTGCGCTTCAGCTTCTTCCTGCAGAGAGCAGCCAGGTCGTGAAGTTGGAGGTAGCTTGCTGCTGTCAGTAGGGCATTGAAATTGTGGTCGCTGACCTGATCAGAGGACAAAAGCTTGCCAGTATAAATAAAGTCCAATACCTGCCGGAATATCGACGGGTTTACCATATCTGTGTCGAGGTTAATCAAGTTGTCATGAAGGATGAGGGACTTAAAGTAGATACTGCTGGCTGCCAGGATGTTTTTGTGTGCCCGGAAAAGGGCATTTTCTACTACTATTATCACATCACACAGATAACCTTTGGCTCTTTGTTGGTTCAGCTGCAGCAGCAATTGTTTGGCATGATTTGGCAATTCCATTTCCAACCTCTTTTTCTGCAAACCTAAAAAGACACATAACCAGAGAAAGAGAACTTAGTATTTCGTTCACGTAACGCAACATACAAAACATTCTCCTCAATTAAACAAATGCCCGCCCAACACACACATACACTTTTTCAAAACTTAACTTGTTGAGTTTTGGCCCACATACAAACACTCTGAACATCTGGATAACTTCTTCCAGTTTGATCATTTTCTGCATTACCATGGACATGGGAAAATAGTTTTTGGTTTGTCACAACAGTGTTTTCATTTTTAGTTATATTTCGTGCAATAATGGGTGGAGCAAAAACATTGCAGATGTTAACCCGATGACAGGACATTTTAGATGTTTCCAAACATCTCCAGTTCCAGTATCGAAGGGTCAGAACAGTCCACAGAGGTCACCTCGCTACGTTGATTTGGCATGGTCTTATCAACATATTTTCATGTGTACAGAGATTTTTTAAAGCAGGGTTTGCAGGGACAAAAATGTTTAAGAACATAGAAGGAACCCCTGCATTTAGCCTGTGAAAAAACAAAGCCCAGTAACTATGAAAGCCCATGACCCAAACAAACTTTCAAACCCTCCAGTCACCACTGACAATCCCAGAGGCTGAGAATCCCTTTGCTGGCACAAAAGCAGCCACCTTATTCTCAAATGCTTGCAAACACCACAACACAGCACAAAGCAGACAGGAGGCTAAAAGCCTGAAGAACAAGACTGAACATTTTTCCCACTTCTGAGCCTTCTTAATGTTTCTGCCACCAGCCATTAATGCCAGCCTCCAGGGTCAGTCTCTTTGTTGCAGGATGGGGTTTGGGGGAGGGGGGCCAGTGGATGTTTCTGGCTGGCTTGCATGAAGGACAACATGAAACTCGAGCCAGAGGGATCACAGTGGGTGTGGTGGGAACAGGTAAACCAGCAGCCCTTCCACTGGCTAAGCAGGCCCCAGCTTGCAACAGAATCTTTGCAATGTGCAAGATAAAGGTTTTGTCTTTCAGCGACTGTGTCTTTAGCGGTTGTGAAATCTTTTCAAAATACTTAAAAGCACTGAATCACCAGATCAATGACCAGACCTGCCCCCACTAATCAGGCTAATACCTGACCGCTAAATGTCCACTAGCTCTGCTGTTCAGGCATGTTTATAACATTAGAGATCCTAAAATACCCGTGAACAATGCTTGCTGTAATGTTTTAAACTTTTATTAGAATTTATCCTAGTATAGTACGTTATCTTATTCTTAATTTACATTATTCTGGTGTCTCATGTCTGTCTGTGTGTGTAATGTGGCAGTCACCACAAACAATTTCCTTCGGCATAAATAAAGTTTTCTGATTCTGATCATTTCACATCCCAGTTTAAGACTCTTCTGCAGCCATCAGAGACTTTCACTAAGGTCCTGGATAAAAAGCAGAAACATTTTGGTGTGAGGGTTAAACATTGACAAGTAGATCCTTATCATCAGGCTGTGCCAGCCTTGTTTGTGTGGACTGTGCTGTGATGTGCATCAGGTGTTCCAGCAAGGCTCACTCACACTAGTGAAACCAGTCCTGCACCAAAAAACACAGAGGTACAAATGTCAGACTGGTCATCCAAGGCAATTAATTCCTTTTTAAGCTATTTTTGCAAACGGCAATGCAATTCAGCTCCAACAAGATTTGTAAGTCTGTTGTTTTCTATCAGTATTTTCAAGCCAAAAACCAAAAGTGCCATTTACTGACCACTTATGACTGAAAACATCCAGTGGCCAAAACGCATCCCTTTACAGAAGCTACAAATAGTCTAATGCTTGGTCATCCAATGAAAACTCATTATTTTTATTATTCCTACAAATTGCAGTGCAATTCAGCTCGTAATTAAAAAAAAATATATATATATATTTCAAAAGGCATCAGCAGGGTAACAGGGACTTTTGGCTTGGAATATTGAACTCAATTTCTAATTTTGACATTTTTGTACATATCAAATGAGCTGTAGATTTTGATACACTTCTGAAGGTCTACTTTGAACTGTTTCTTAAACTGCCATTTCAGTACCAAAAAAAATCAAAAGGTCCATTTTTAACCAGTTAAATGTTTAGGTGCCAAACTGTGTGCATCTCTAAACCCGACCATAATGATGCCAACATGGACCCAAGCCTAAGCCAAAAGGGGTCTTCAAGAAATATTTTAATTACCACCTTTTTTATACAAACAACTTAATGAAGTATCACAACATTAAACCTAGAGGAAGTGTTAGTCCTTCAACAGAACTTCTCTTGCCCTGGGACACCAAGGACTACACATATGACAATGGAACACATGTGTTTGACCAGTGCTGAGCCCACGGGCCACAAAAGACGACCCAAGGAAAAACCCTGAAGGCAAAGAGAGCAAAAAAAAAAAGAGAGAAAAGCATTTATTTGAGTTGTACACAAGGGTTGATAATGTGCTCTTGACCCTTTTTTATTGCTGTGCAGACATTCCGACCCCTCCTCAAAAATGAGCAGGCCTGCCCCAGCACACAGATGAAACAACGGCTCTAATCTGAGAGATTGCAGTCGGTGATGGAAAAGGCAAAGTGCAGAAAAGGTGGGGATTCAATAACCACACTGGTAAACAAGTCTGGCAAAGAGTGTGATTAGCCTTGTAAATAACTTTATCCAACATCCCTTTCCCCTGAGGACTGAGCAGCAGCAACACTGGACAAAGCCGACCACCCACTGCATCGACAAGCAGAAGCACTCGCAATGTACGCTACTCAACTAGCTTCATGCTAAAAGGAAAGGAAAATCAGTTCAAACTCTCAAAACGGTGTAAAGTCTTGACGTTCTTAGGTATTACTCATACAGATACTGGTGATCCAACACGATACATGATTATTAATCTACTTTCCATAATTTGGTGCGATGCCATATGAAAAGCTAGGACAAGACAGGCACGGCCTCAGACTCTAGCAGATTTTCCCTGAAAACCCGAAATAAAAATAGTTAGTGGAAACGCCCACACATTTACGGAAACCTCAGGTGTTCTGGGTTTTTTGCTTTGTTCTTCTTAAACCCCTGAATTTTTATTTTTGTAAATGAATTAAATTACTGTATTTATCCTGCTTAAACCAAAGAAAATGACAGCCAGAACACCGTCAATAACGGGGTAACATCGGTATTTTTAAAATGCATTTTATTACTTTTTCCTTTCTATACAGCCATAAAGAAGAGCCACTGCTTCTCCTTTTTTATATATATGAAGCGCTTTTTGTCATGTACAGGTTCTATATAAAGCTCATTATTATATAATTACCAATCCGATGAATTCCAAGGACTGTAGTCATGACAACCACTTTGAGTATTTTATATTGCCAAACACATAGAGGACAGGTTGATCAGGTCAAGAATACAACTTTAAACAAAGTGCCACTTGGAGAACTATCCGGTTCTAATGGAAGTTTATCTCAAGAATGCAAGGCCCCTCCTTGGCCGCCAAACCCTTTCCAATTCAGACAGACTAACCTAGCCCGCTCCATTCAGGTGTAGGAGACAGGCCATTAAAGAGGAACAGCAGCTCGCCCCAAACACGAACAACAGTCAGGAGGTTGACTGATGACCACGAGGACGGTCTCCGACAGCGCTGTTAACATTTCCCCTTGTTTACAATAAACAGGGTGTTCCATTGATCGCTGCTTGGCTTTATAATGATCGAACAGATAGCAGATACAGTCTCGAAATAATACGATACACTCATTTCCATAGCATGTGTATATACACCCCCCCCCTCCAAAAAACTAAAGCACTTTAACCCTTCGATGCCCACGATCACGTCAGTAAGGCGATTCTAGTCCCTGCAACACACTTTTACATTCAAACTTGTATTTATAAAACAGAACAGGTCTTCTATGTAAGACAGCTTGAGTACATATGATATATCATCCAGACCTAAATTACACAGGACAGCACTAGACACTTATCTTGTCCCGCACAGTGGAATGTGGGGCTGCAACCTGAAGGCCTGAGACGAGCCGTCTCCTTCTCCTCACAAATCCTGCAAGAGACGACCAATCGCCCAGCTAAACCCACCCCTCCTCTCTACGGCCGGGCTCAACAAGACACTTCTGAAGCTCTGAAGGTGCGATTCTCTGGAGCTACCATGGCGGTGTTAAGAAACACGAGACCTTCCGAAGAAATACTCTTCAGCAAAGCAGTGAACGTGACCATGAATGTGACACGCACAGAAAAAGTGCTAGAACAGTCCGTATTTCTGCAGATTGTCTACAAGAAATTCTCACAAAACCTCTTAGTGGGAGCAGCTCTCCACCCAAACATGCCAAGCATGCAGGGCAAGAGTTCAGGCAGAGGGTGCTGCAACTCAACTCGCACACAAAAACATGCACACACAGAGTGCTGGAGCAAAACAGTGAACAACAACAAGGTGAAAGTGGGGTTTAACCGAACTGGAGCTTCACCTGCGCTGAGCGGCTCATCCAGAGTAGAGACGGTATTAAACCTGTTCTGATATAATCCGGTTCCTCAACATACATGAAGTGATCGGGTGTAAACAGGGTTTCTATTGACACTACACATAATTCTACCCCTAACTGATCATGCTGTCAAAGATTACACCTAACAGTAGGGCTGCAATATCGCAATGTCTGTCTCTCCAATACTGATATCCCAGAACACTGCAACATGCAAACTAGCCTCTATCCAATCACATCCCCAGGTTATTATCATCTTTAACCATTAAAGGCATGTAAATGATATATGTAAACAAGCTATTTTATGATTGGCGGCCCTGCATTACCAGTCATGAGGCTGAAATGCTTCTTAGAACTTCAGCATTAGTGAGCTGGTCTAAACTGCTGTGTGCTGAATAGGGAGACAAATGGAGATGTGTGTTTATGATATCAAAGAAATGAATTTGAAAACGGGCCATATTGTAGCTTAGACTCCATGGACAGGGAAGTGAACATACCCATGCTTTAAGCCTCTTTAATTCCAAAAAAACTAACGACATGGGCACTTTAATGTACTGAAAGGGATTGCAGTCTTAATATGGAGCAGTAAAATCGCAATACTGACGTTTTGTCCGTATTGCGCAGCTCTACTCCAGAGTCTATAGGACAAAATCCATTCGTTTCCGAGTCCTCGTGACCAGATGTCCCGTTTCAAATATGCATGCATGCCAATTTGCTTTGCTAATCAAGTGATGCACACCATGTGCAAACAGCTTTGCAGGACGAGGCTTGTCTTCTGGGAGCAGGTTCTGCCTTCTGAAGGACCCCCGGTCTGTAGGAACACGGCACCCACTCCCATTCCTACTCCTGCCCCCTTTTCTTACCACACAACAAACATGCACCACTCTGTGCGTGCTTCTTTATTATTGAAGCTCGTGCACTGCACCAAGAGCAAGTGGGATAAAATAAAAGTCCTCTAGATTTCTCCCAGTGGGGGAAAAACTGTCTCGCTGCAAAAAACACGATCTTACCTATGTGCAGCAGAGATCACTGTAAAACAAGCCCCCTCCCCCATGCACTCGAACAGGGCGAGATTATAAAAAAAACGTTCATTCAAGCAATCCATTCACGTTGTGCGCGAAAATAAATAAATAAATAGATAAATAAAACCTCGACATGGGACAGATAATAATAATGTATAGTTTTAACAACAGCAGCAAGCAGAGAATCCTTTCTTTCTGGTCAATGTGTCAAAACATCCTACTACCAACATTACTACCAGTAAAAAAAAAAATAAATAAAAATAATAATAATAATACTGATACTTACTGCAAAATCAGCTCAATTTAAAAATCAAAGCCCCTAGTTTTCAACAACATTTGTAGCTTTTTGTCCACACAACATAAAGAAAAAACAATTAAAATAAACAAGTGTACTTTGCACTAAAAAGAATTGGGGAGTTTTAATGAAGGTCAACACTGGCTGTCCTCAAAGAGGAATAACAACCCATAAATAAAGGAGTGGATGAAAAGAGCTGTAATATAACAGAGCACAAGAGAGGAGAGCCGTGTAATAAAGGAGGGTTTGGGGGCTGCCGAAGCACATGCGCACCCACAGACCCAGTATTCACGTTTTAACGGGAAATGAAAGGCTAAATTGCTCGAGACACGGTTATTTCCCCACGCAGTTGGACGCAGTGCTGAAGCCCGGACAGGAGACGCCGTCTCCAGGCACGCACGGCCGGAGAGACCCGCTGGTGCCAGAGCCACTGCCAGAGCTCAGTCTAGCTTTCTTTACAGAAACTCAATCTCAACAAGGAAATACATGGGAAAATAAACCACCAGCAGCTCCACGGACCCACAATGAAACTACCCTCCCGAAAAGTAGCGATAAATAGCAAAGAAAAGAGGAATATACCTTAAAAAACGGACCGAAGCTCTTCAGAAAGCCATCCTGTTTTCTCATCTCACAGCTTTCCCAGCGCCATCTTGCAAGCGTGTGACGTGAGGAGCCCTCACCCCTGACCCACATCTGAATAAGAGCCAGTAGAAGAGGGGGAGAGACAGGGGGAAAGGGGGCGAGATAGAAAATACCGCATCTGCCAGCCAGGGGCCACCAATTCACTCGGGTTATTTGGGGTTAGGTGGTCCCTGTGCAGGCTTTTGGCCCTCAACACACCCCCAAACACACCACCACACACACACACACACACACATACAGCAAAATAGGTATTATTTGTTATAAAGTTGCATGAACAAAGGGACCTTTTTTATTATAATACCTTGATCTATTATGGTTTATTTCAGCTGATCAGGCCAAAATTGTAGAGATACTTGAAACTAGCAACACTGCAAGTAATATAGTTTATTAATGAGTGTTCTGGTACAAACCAGATTATAATGCTGTGTATGGAGGTGTCCTCACTCACTGGTGTCTTTTAGCCGTAGAAATGGGTCTTCGGCCAATAAGCATAGGTGAGTATGTAAGTGTAATAATTTTGTGTTAGTGAATTCAGTGAACTGGACAATTCTGGGGGTGTATTTGAGTGTGCTAAATTACTTTTAGCACCCTCATATACACTCATTTAAACTCATTTACGCTATAGCTGTATGCTGTAATGTGGCTTTAACTAACATTTTTTAAAATCCAAATTAGGATAACGGCGCATGACAAATATACTCACAAGCGGGACCACATTTTATTATATATTATATTATATTATCCCATATTATAATACTGTTATACTCTGACATTATATTATATTATATTATTATACATGCCTCTCCATATTAGGATATGGGCTGTTTATTTAGGCTGACCAGGCCAAAAACTGTATAAATACTTTAAACTAACAATACTGCAAGTAATATAGTTTATTCATGATTGTTATGATGTAAATTGGATTAGTATGCTGTGTATGGAGTTGACCTCATTGACAGGTGTCTTCTAGAACTGTAATAGAACTGTTTTCTGATAG
>JBBKCR010000034.1:9802948-9827495 GCA_037577295.1 Ladigesia roloffi | reverse complement strand
TTAGCTCTAAATGTGTGAAAATTGTGTGAACATTGCGCTAAATGTTGAAAAAATGACACCTCTAAATTTGTGGTGTTTCTTTTACAAACGGCGCCCCATAGTATTGTGTGTAGACTTCGCCATGTTTAGTGAGTGTGTAGACTGTAATGTGTGGAGACAATGCTTTGTGTAAACAGTGGTATAAATTGTGCGGTGTGCACACCATGCTGTGTGTAGACTGTGCTTTCTGACTGTGCAAAGTTTAGGCTATCCTGTGCTGGCTGTAGACTGTGCTGTGTTATGTGTGGTGTGTAAGTAGATTGTGCTGTGTGTAGTGTGTGTGTAGACTGCATTGTGTGTAACAGTGATATAAAATGTGCAATGTGTATGCTGTCCTGTGTGTAGATGGTACTTGCTGTCTGTGCTGTGTGTAGACTATGCTTTAAGCTGGACTGTGATGTGTATAGACTGTGGCATGTGTGGACAGTAATGTGTGTGGACTGTGCTCTGTGTAGACATTGCAAAATCCAATTTTATGTGTCACATGTATAGTCATACAAGTAAAACACACAGCGAAATTTTTTCTCTGCGTTTAACCCATTCACCAAGTGAAAGCAATGAGGTGACCGGGGAGCAGTGAGGGGGATGGTAGCTTGCTCAAGTGTACCTCAGCCAGGGGCGCCGCCAGGGGGGGAAAGGTTAGAATAATTCTAGGGGCCCAGCAGTGACATGGGGCCCTGTTAGGGGCTAGTAATATTTTAATAAAGGGGGGGAGGCAAAATTCGAATCTTTCATGGGGCCCAAGATTCCCTTGACCTCAGCGGTGAAACTAGCAGTTGTGATTTGAACCCCAATCCCCAACACCCTAACCACTTGGCCAACCTGCTGCCCCAGACCTTGCTGTGTAAACTATGCTGTATTTAGACTGTGTTGTGTTTTTGTAGACAGTGCTGTGTGAAGACTGTGCTGTGTAAAGACTTTTGTGTGTGTAGACCGTGTTGTATGCTCTGTTATGTATGGACTGTTGTGTGTAAAGATGGTGGCGCCAGTGGACTGGGTTTTTATAGACTTTAATGTATCTAGATTGTGCTGTGCATAAATGGCAACATGTGTGTAGGCTCTGCTGTGTGTGGACTGTGCTGATGTGAGTTGGATGTGTGACGACTGTCCTGTGCTTTGTGTGGACTATGCTATGCTGTAAGCAGGAATGTTTGTGTGTAGACTGTGGTGTTTGTGGACTGTGATGTTTGTAGTCTTTACTCTGTGTAGACTTGCTATGTGTAGACTGTGTTGTGCTATGTGTAGACTGTGCTATGTATAGACTGTAGTGTGTGTGGAGTAGTGATGGGGACGAGACCGCCTATGCCGAGACCGAGTCAAGACCGAGTCTTTGAAGGGTTGAGACCAAGTCGAGACCGAGACCATTGGTTTTCAAATGCAGTCGAGTCCGAGTCAAGACCGAGTCTTTGAGGAAGCAAGACCGAGTCGAGAGCGAGTCTTTCAGGAATCGAGACCGAGTCGAGACCGAGACCATAAAAACAAGTCAGTTTTAATAGCTGTGATTTAATTTCACCCCAGTTAATAATTAACAGTCTACTTAACCGCTTCATGTGACTTTATACTATAATTAAAAGGATTTGAATCACAGTTAGGACCTGTCAAATTTGCCAGTGGTATGTGTAGATTAGTCGGCTACTTCACAATATAATTATGTAATAATTTTGAAAAAACAGTAGAACATAATATCCTTTAAAACCTTATTTCTTCTTGAATTAATGATGATCACAAAAACAATCTCCCCATGCCAAACACAGACATACACCCATTACACACACATGCACAGTTTCCTTTTCAATTAATGCCAGTCAACATTCCATGCTTAAAATAAAAAATATATTATTATTATTATTTGTATTTATTTGTAATGGTGGATAATTGTTGGAGTTTTTTGTTACCATGAACATATAAAAAAATCAACTGGTCTCGAGGATTCGGTCTGAAATTACGAGTCCTCCTCCTTCTACTGTTGTCCGAGACCGAGTCAAGACCGAGTCTTTGAAAGGTCGAGACCGAGACGAGACCGAGAAAGCAGAAAATGGTCTCGAGACTGGTCTCGAGTACTACAACACTAGTGTGGAGTGTGCTGTGCTGTGGGTGAACTGTACTGTGAGTAAGCCATGTGTATACTGTTCTGTGTGAGTGGACATTGCTTTAGTGTATGTAGACTGTGCTGCGTGTGGAGTGTGCTGGTCTGTGTGTAGAATATACTGTTTGTGGACTGTGCTTTGTAAAGTCTGTGGATTGCTGTGCTGTGTGTGGACTGTGGTGTGTATAGACTGTGCAATAGTGGACACAGACTGTGTGTATATACACTGCTGTACTATGTATAGAATTTATGTAGGCTGTGCTGAATGTAGACACAGGTTTCTCAACCACTGGGCCGGGGACCACAGATGGGCCGCGAAGGTTTTTGATTGGGCCGCGAATCTAAAATTGAGACAGTCCATTGGTCTGCAACAGTTTATTTAAGATTATCTAATGAGTTTGTGTGTATGTATGTATGTAAACGGTGCTGTAGTGTGCTGTATTTGTAGACAGTGCTTTATATAGCCTGTGTTGTATGTAGACTTGGCTGTATGTAGACTGTGCTTTAGTGTGTGTAGAGTGTATGTAGGCTGTGTTGTGTTTTTATCTATACTGCGGTAGTGTGTGTAGAATGTATGTTTACTGTGCTGTGTGTGTATGTAGACTGTGCTATAGAATGTATGTAGTCAGGGTTGGACTGTGCTGACTCACAGTCTTATCTTTCAGAGCCCTTACACTTACAGCCTCTACAAGTGACTGCCCCGCTGCATTGTGGGTAATCAGGCAGCGAAGTCCAAGATGGCGGCAAGCAGGAGGCTGCACAAGGTAAACATCCCGGCCGGAGACCGACCCGGCGGCTGCGGGGCAGAACCGTGGTTCCTCCAGCTTGCTCGGGCACGGGTCTTACTGGACAGCCCGTCTTCGGCGGTTTAAAGGTTCTGAGTCTCTCTGGGTTATGTTTACCGCACGAAAAATATATCCTGGAAGGGCTAGCACTTAGCCTTTAGCATCTCCTGTAATATAACCAGTCATCCCGTTCTCTCCAATAACAACGGCCTTATTTTCTTAACCTGTCACTTTGTTTGGAATCTGAAATCTTCGTTTAGATTTAATCCCATTCAGCTTTGCCTAGATATATGAAGGACTTTTTATAAGCCTTTAATAGACTATTCAATTAAGTATTGTGTGAGTCGCAAGTAGAAATACTGGTGAATATTGAACATTATTTACATTCTATACTTGGAGCGATTGTAAGCCTGTGAGCTTTTATAGACGTATTTGCTATGGAAAGGCCCTGACTTTCACAGTCGGCTGGTTAGCCGGTTAGCAGCCCGGCTAGGGAAACCAGCCCGTGTCTGGATGAGAAAGGAGAAAATGTGCTGGAAAATTACGTTTAGGAGTTAAAATGTCCTAATTTTCCATATGAGTAGCTCATCCTCGAAAGAAAAAAAACATCGTTGGGCGTATCGTGAATAGTTTTAAGGAAGAATAAACAGGAACTAATACATTTTAAGCACAGATAGCGGTAGCTCGCTAATGACCCAGATGGCCCTGTGAGAGGATTCTCCTCTTTAATTCCAACCAGAGCTGCACGATACGGACAAAAAATTCAATGTCGCGATTTTACTGCGACTACGATGCCTTTCAAGGCATTTAAGGGTTCCATGTCATCATATTTTTCTGTGTTTGGAATTGATTAACAGACTGTTTTTCCTAATAAAGTTTTGACATTGTACAACAAACATATTTAAATATATATACTTATTCAGTCTACTGCAGTTCAGCCCTGCCCATTCATTCTGAAGTTCTAAGGAGCTTTTCAGCCTGCGCTGTTAGAATGCGCTGCAATACAGGACAGCCAATCAGAGCAGGAATCATTTACATGTATCAGCCTTGAAGGCACAAAGACATCCTATTTGATTCTACAGTTGAAAAATGGGTCGTGTAAGAATGAGTTATGATGAATTATGAACTCTGTAGGTATGGAAACCCATTTCACTTCAGGAAAGTATGAAATAAAAAGGAAATGTAGAAAACCGGTCCTTCAATGGTTAAAGATTAAAATAATGTTGTTAAACAAAGAACACCCAGTAACTCACCTGCAGTTATGACTGGTCACCCTGTCAGAAACATGGATTGGTTAGAGACGTTGTACATATTCGCATATTTGTGCATATGCGATTTTCATACTGCAGTTTTCAGTTTTGCAGAGGCTGATGTTGTGATAACGATTACTTCAGTGTTTAAATTATAGTCATCCAGATGAACAGAACACCGACTATGAATAAGCAACTTATCAGAGATTCCTGTTGTGATAGAAACCCTTTATAGGTTTTGTTTTGTGTGGTTTGATTTCAGAACACTCAAGACCAATGTCATGTAGTTTTGTTGTTAATGCCTGTATTCTTGAACAGTCAAAAATACTTACACTTTCTACAGTTTTAATATTTAATAAAAATACACTTTAATTATTACAGTGCCATTTGAACTCCTTAATTTGTGTTTCTATACATAATTATTGGTAAACAAAAGCCACCTAATGTATTTATATTTATAATGTGGATCACCTGACAAGTGTTTGAAGTTTTATGTGTGGTTAAGCAGTAAAACATTAACGAGTGCCTTCAAAGTTAAACGACAATCTAGAATTTGATTCTGCATCACCAAACAACCATTTTATAGGAGTCAGACAAGCTCATTAATAGCTGTCACTCAATAACATTCCAATAACAAGAATACAAATCTGCAGTTTATGAAAAGTGTAAGTGGTAAAAACATTTGACTGTAAGTGTATGTTAATATTAGGGTCAGCAGCTTGGGGTGTGAGAAACACATGGTCTCAGTAGTGTTGGATAATCCTCTCTAAGACTTTATTTCTGTTCCTGGACGGTCCTGGTGTGATACATTGCTTATTCATGCAAAAATAATAAGCAAATTTCATGTGCAAAAACATGTAAATGTGTAAAAGAATCTGAGAGGCTGCTCAATCACAGCTCCAGGTGAGTTACTGGGTGAACTGATGTCATGTAATATTTTAACATTTAAAGGCATAAGTTAATTGGTGCATTAGTGGGTGGGGCTAAACTGCTGTAGTCAGTATTATATGATGTAACTTGGTTGGTTTTGTGACATTACCGAAACTGTGATGTGAATCTGCACTGTGCTTGTTGCTAATTTTCCACATTTGGATGGGGTTTACATGCATTGTTTGAAAAAAAAAAAAATCACTTTAAACCTCTTTAGGAGCCCTTTAATATCTTGGAAGGCGTGACACTCAATATGGTGAAGTAGACTTGTTTTTTTTTTTCATATCATGGAGCTCTAATTTGGACACTGATGAAGATTAAACTTAGCCCAAGTATCTAATCCTGTGTTAAGGGAGGCAGTTATTAATCACCATTGTGAAAATGTGTATTTGTTTGGTAGGAAATGTGTATTTGTTTGGTAGGAAATGTGTATTTGTTTGGTAGGAAATGTGTATTTGTTTGGTAGGAAATGTGTATTTGTTTGGTTTTGGAAAGCTGAAACAATAAAGTCATGTGTTGTTGATGTTACTGTGGCAGCCACCTAAACAGGCATGATCTCTGTTGAGGATGGCATTTCAGACACCTGCAATTTATTTTTCAGGAACTTGATGAAATCCGCAAGTCTGGAATGAAAAATTTCCGCAACATCCAAGTGGACGAGTCAAATATTTTGACTTGGCAAGGGCTCATTGTTCCTGTAAGTATTTTTACATTATCACAGGCTTTTTACAGGTGTCTTTGTTATTAAATGACACTGTGTAACATTCAGCCCGAGGCTGTACAATTTGGTTTAAAGATTATGATGCTCTAATCTTTATTAACACATTACACATACTTTACAGACTTCCCTGTTTTGAGGGTAATTTGACTGAATTGATAGGTTTTCAGAAGGAAATGTTTAGCCATCATGTTTCTTTGCCTTTGGAGGCTAATCATATATTTTTAAGAACACTAATGCCATACTCTTTGTTTCCATTAAAGGCAATACACTTGCCTAAAGCTTCTGGCAGGCTTTAATATATTCAGATCTGGAATGAACTGGCCTTTGATCCATTCTAAACAATTTTATGTAGTTCGTTTTTATAAGCCCAGCCACTAATTTCTACATCATCAGCTGACCCTGGTGTTTACTGACTGGGAGTGAGACTGTGATTTTAACCCTGTGTTGTTTAAATGCATTTGTTTAAGTAGAAACATCAGATTAATGAGTTGCACTATGGATGTAGTAGACATAGAAACGACACCCCAATAAACTGAGCCCAGACTTCTAAGGCCTCGTTTTATGGATAAAACTGCAAACTTAGCACTGAGTGATTTTGAAAGAAGGCTGATGCCGAAAGTATGTGGACGTAAGCGTGGCTGATTGCATATTTCGCTTCATCTATAGCTGGATTGATTTTCCATTTTCTTTTAAAAGAAGGTGTAGAATTGCTTACTGGAAGGTGTACATTTGCTTCAAGACCTTAATTAATTAACACGTATCTTCTGGGCTCATTCATACATTTGGCATCCTAATAGACTCCTTTTCAGAAAAGGAATAAGCCTGGTCCTGACCCACATAGCACACTGCCTGAAAATTTTCCACTGAAAGGAAAATATAGTCCAGGACTAGGCGTTGTTCGTGTGCAAGAATCCCACACTACATTGCTGAGGCATGTGCTCTTGAGGATGAAGGCTGTACTGAAAGGTTGTCCGAATAAATATAGCTACTTCGAGCTGTACAACATGTCCCCCTGGTCAGTCCTGATGAACTTGTTTACAATCATTTTTGGAAATCACGGTCAATTAATGCTTCTTGTTGCAAGATACTTTGTCAAGCTACAATTACCTCAAAAACACTTTAAAGTACCGAACACTTAAGAGAGTAAAGTCTGGCTGGTGTAAAAGCCAGTAAACTGAACTTCACTTACAGAGGCAGTTAATAGAGGTGAACTTTAATCACTGGAGATTCAGAGAACAAGAGGTTTAGCTGTGTGGTTGAGTGGACTGCTTCTCAGCCAGCATGCCTATTTCACTTAGCCTTTTTCACTTAGCTAAAATGCTAAACTAATTTGTTATGTTACTTACTATTCACTGAACTGTATGTTTCCACCAAAAACTCCACATCACCTGGACTGATTCATGCTAAACCCCAGCAAAGAACATAGTGAGGGTCCAGTCTGGGCTTGTGACTGTGGTGATTACACGTGAAGGGGTTTAATGGAGAATAATTCTCCTCCTCCTGCTTGAGGAACTGTACTGGGAGGGCTACTGTGAGAGCGAAAGTAGGTAGATCAATGACAATGGTGAGTAATCAGTTTGCCTCTGTTGTTTGTACAGTTTTGCAGTAGAGTTTTCTTGTCTGGAAAACGTTGAGCCTGTGATTCATTGACATTTCTTTGCTCTTTTTGAAATGTAATTTTGAGTTTTGATTTTGTTGTGATCATTTTGAAGAGCTGTATTTAGTAAATGAAAGTGGAAGTGTGAGGGCATCTCGTACTGTTATAATGAGAATTTCTTGAGCAAAGTGGGAGGTACTAATGATTTGAAAAACACTTACAATCAAATGTCTAGGCGTTGTACATTTTTGGAGGTTAATATATTATAGGTTAGGAGCAACAAAGGTTCTGTTTGAGAATTAAGTCTAAAGGCTGTTATGTGTCACACACAACAGGAAGGACAAAAATAAATATTCAAAAATATACCGTAAATTCTGTACTATAGAGCGCACCTTATTAAAAGCCGCATACCCTAATTTTACAAAGAAAATCAATTTTGTACCAATTTATTTTACCAATACCAATTTAATTTGTCACGTGCATAGTCCTACAAGTACAACACACAGTGAAATGTTTTCATCATTTAACCTATTCACTAAGTGAAGCAGGGGGCTGCTGCCAGTGAGGCATACGGGTAGCAGTGGCGGGCGGGATGGTACCTTGCTCAAGGGTACCTCAGCGGTGACTCTATTAGTTGGGATTTGAACCCCACTCGTCTGATTGCAGGGCCAACGCCTTAACAACTAGGTCATCCAGCTGCCTTGTACAATCTGCACCGGATTATAAGCCTATCTACACTGATTTTTTTTTGTACTTTCGAACGTTACGGTAACATAAACAAATACATATTGCACCTGATTTTATTTTCCGAACAGCGTCTGTAACACGGCTACCTTTAAGTATATGTACGTATCAGTAACACATTATGTTGCTTATTCTTGTTTCCTAAATAGTGCATGAACAACATTCCATCTCCTACTGACCGGTTAAAATTTATTCCTTACATATACTGCAGCCTACCAGAAAAAAAAAAAATTAATTGCCATCTTCATCTTCCTTATCTTCGTCATGGGCGGGCCTTAGCCCGGGTCGTGCCCACCCTCGGACTCGCCCTGGGAAGACGAGCCTCCGGGATTGGTCCGGGATGAGTCACATAAGCATTTACATTTACGGCATTTAGCCTTTATCCAAAGCGACTTTCATTCCTAACTACAGGGGGCAGTGTCCCTGGAGCAACTTGGGACCCAGTGGTGGTGCTGGAGGTAGGAGTGGAACCCAAGACCTCATGGTCTACAGGCAAGTATCGTAAACACTGAGCTACCACCACCCACTGCGGCCGTGTTGCGCATAAAAAAATATCAACCCGACACGAGCCTATAAAATGTGTAGCCTCCCCAAAGGTCCGTCCGCAAATCCGTGTCTGGTGCTGGGTCTGGTTACGAGGCAAAATGTTTTTGGCGCCATGATAAAAAAAAAAGCATTAGCCACACTGTATTATTAGCCACAGGGTTCAAAATTTTGGAAAAAAGTAGCAGCTTATAATCCGAAATTTACAGTACATTTAAGTATAAAAAAAAGTCAGTTGCCTGAATAAATTATTTTATCTCTAAAGGCCTTTAGTATGAGCTCAAATTGAAGTGTTTTATTTGTGGATCGGTTTATTTTCAACACCATTTCAAACAATTGAAGCAGATCTGTCAAAATCAGATGAAACCTAAGTATGTTTCCAGTTTTTCACCTTTAATGTCTTGGCGACTGCAGAAGGCACTGTTACTTGAGGTGTGGTGGGCACTTGTTCTTTGTCAGCTGGGTTTGGGGGGTACCTGCTGTGCCAAGAGATTTTATTTTATCGAAGGAGCAAGGATGGGAATTTTCAAGATGTTTCACCGAGGTGGTAAAGATTTAGCTATAACGTGTTTTATAGCTGATCATTTAGAAATCTGCACTGGAAACCTCCCATATTTCAGATGAATTGCATGATTTTGTTTGTCCTTTGACGTCCCATAATTTGACAATTTTTCTGAAAGCAGATGAAATGGTTGAAAAACTGATGTTTGTGTTTTGCAGGACAACCCTCCATACGATAAAGGTGCGTTCCGGATTGAGATCATCTTCCCCGCCGAGTATCCCTTTAAGCCTCCCAAGATCACTTTCAAAACGAAGATCTACCACCCGAACATTGACGAGAAGGGCCAGGTGTGCCTGCCAGTTATAAGCGCTGAAAACTGGAAACCAGCCACCAAAACCGACCAAGGTACAGCATCCAGAGTCCATGTCGCGTCCAGCATTTAAACAAAAGAGAACCATACTGTATTTAAACTGTGCTGCAAAACTACTGAAAAAGCTACTGAACTTGCAGCACATTTAAGTTTTTGTATTTCAGACCGGTACCGGAGTTTCTGGCTCAGTTCTCTCCACACAGTTAATGGCAGGTCATCCTAAAACTGCATCCATGGAGTCTAAGTGAAAGTTTTTCAGTCTGAGTGTTTTTGGGGTTCTTTGTAAAAAAATTTTTTGTCTTGATTGAATGTTTTTATTTTTTCTCAGCATTCTTTAGCTGTGTGCTAATCCAGCTAACTTGCTAGCAATTTCCTGGAATACCCTACGTTTCTCACAAGCGTTAAAAGATACATTTGTTTGTGTCAAAAAAACTTCACTTCAGACAGATAGTAGTGCTTGTACTTTGTCAACTTCTCAGTTTTTTTTTTGTTGCATGAATGGTAAATAACAAGGTCTTGTTTTTATATTGTAATAAAAAAAGTAAACAGTGATGCAGCTATCTTGGCTCCGGCCCACTTTCAGCCTTGCCATCAAGCAGATCAGGTTCGGGTCGTAGTATTTGTAACGGAAAAGCGTTTGTACTTGGTACTTAACGGTTCCTTGTGCCAGTGGAAATGTGCCAAAAGCAGCATTGTTTAGTAACGTTTGTCTCTTTGTTGTAGCTGACAGACGTAACACTTTTCTTGTCTAACGTTGTGCTATGTATTTTTTTCTCTACTTAGTAATCCAGTCTCTCATCGCCCTCGTCAATGACCCCCAGCCAGAGCACCCGCTGAGGGCTGACCTAGCAGAGGAATACTCAAAAGACCGTAAAAAGTTCTTTAAGAACGCAGAAGAGTTTACAAAGAAACATGGGGAGAAGCGACCCATGGACTGATGACACGAGTGTGACTCCTGCTCTCTTTTTGCCCACCCCTCCAAATCTATAAACCTCTCGACCCGCCCTCACTCTCAGACCCGCCGCACACTCCCAGAGCTTGGAGCAGAAAATCCCAAAAGCAGTTCAGCCTCGCTGCAGGACTTTCTGAATCGGTCCACTCGTCCTCTGGGTGCCAACTGGACGGCTGACATTTCTATGGTGTGCAAAAGTGATCCGAACATACGCCTAAACAGGAACTTGATTTAAATAAACGAATAGGGTTGTGTGGGGGGGTCGAGGGGTGTCTGCTGTTTCTTTTAAATCGTTCTTAATTTGCACACAGTTGTGTACTGCTCACCGGCCGGCCGGGTCCCGACCCCTTACAGGCAGGTTGCGGCGGTGATTATATTACGACATGTTCTTTCACTGTCCTTCCCTCCCACGCATACGTCTCTGTTCAAAAAACCCCATCACTAATCAATAGGCGACACTTTAACGCATTCAGGTTCTAAAGGCGTGCGGCAGACATTTCTTTTATAATTCGTTTTCTTTTTGTTCTTTTTTTTTGCTTAGGTTGCACTGTATTCTGTGGAACAAGGTGTTATGTTCTTCATAACCTCTGTTTGTATCTCATCCAATATTCAAAACTGCAGCTTAGTCACTGTTACCAATATAATGTTTATGATGTTATAAAAAATGGGAAAAAAAAAAAGTCTGGTTTAACCGTCCTTTTGTTTTTGTTTTTTACTTCAGCTAAATACTGGGAAGTCAGTTGCCTTAAAACACACACAGATCTGACAGAGTAGGATCAAGTTCAGATCATCTTATAAACGCTCGCCGTACCTTTAACCTGCACCTGCTGAAGTAGGCTGACAGGAGAAACGGGACCAATGTCACTTACACTACCAGTCAAAAGTTTTGACACATACAGAGATTTTCTACATTTACATGTAATTCACTTAATATTTACAAAAAATTTGCTGTATTTTGCTAATAAATACATTTGCGCTGTGTTCACCATTTATCAGCCAGAACATGTTTTATTAATCACTATTGACGTACAAAAAAACCTAGTATAATCTGGATCATCAGACCAGTTTTAGATTTGTAAGCAGGTTTTAAGTGGTTAAACATTAATGAGTGCATTTAAAGTTAAAGGACAGTCTAGAATTTGTCTCTGCATCACCACACGAGTTAATAGGAGGTCAGGCATGCATCAGATTCTCTCATCTTATAAAATAACCCTGTTTTATTTGACACTTTCAGTTACACTGTAGTAGTTCACTCAACAATTCATGTTTTACAAGAACAAAACCCTGAAGTTTATGAAATAAATGAATACGTGATGAAAAATTAATATGCAAAAACCTTTGACTGGTTGTGTGTTTTATTCAGCTGGCAGGTTTCTTAAAAGTGTATTTAAAAACTCAGGAAATTAAGTTCTAATCAAGTTAATTTATGGACCGTCTTGTATTTGAATGGTCATTAAGTCTTAGGCAGACCAAGTACCAAGAAATTGGTGTTGAAATGCTGAATAAAATATCTTTTACTCTGTTCAGGTGTCTAGCTTAGAGTATTTAAGTCTGCACAGGACAGGTCACCAGTCCATCACTGGGAAAAATAAGACCAGGTAGAACATTAAACTGCAACACCAAGCCTGGAAGCGAAGGTACACATCATTTTCTGTTATGGACATTCAATGATAAAATCTATAAAATAAGTATAAGATATGTTACAGGCATCTGTATTCAGTACGTGATAAAGGTTTAGTAACTTTGTTCTTATGACTATTTAAGTAATTTATAATAGAAGGTGGGTACCAGTACATGCACAGCAAACAAAATCTGCTTAAACTGTGCTAAATCCTGCTTTCATTTACACCTGAAAGCATCAAACCCCTTAATTTGAATTACATGGCCGTTCATTTTGGAAACCAACCCTCAAAATTAGATTTGAGGCATGAAACCCTATAATCTTAAATTTAGGGCATTTATTCTGGAGGTTCTATTATTTAAGATGCAAATTTGAAAAAGTATAGGGAAAATTCAGTAGTTGTATCCCTTAATCAGCCATAATCTGCTCGTTTAAGGTCATTTTAGGAGGTGATATTAAGGGGTGTGTTTTTGTAGTGATGGGGCCTATTCTGAATGGGAAATTACATTAAACAGCATTAGTTATCGCAAGAAAGGAGATAAAATGTAATTAAATGCTCTTTCTAGGTTATATCATGCTGTGATTATCATCACAGTTAAATCCCCAGAATCTGTTGTACGAGTTTATTTTATGTGGCTTGGAGGCTGCAGTCTGACTTTACTTTTAACAATTTCTAAGCAGACGCTAACATGCTCCAACATTGTTGGGACGTTGCCTACATAGACCAGTTGGAGATCATCTCTCCTGCCATGTTTACCTCCATCCTGCTGCCAATCAGGGACTTCTGTAGTTTATTTTATCTACAGATTGTGGCTGGAATCTTCCTAAAAAGTCTAATTAGGTTGTGTAAGTGTATGTGCAGTAAATCAGTTGTTCAGTTTTGGAAGTACTGGAGCATTGTGGCCGTTAGGGGGCGCTTGAATGCACCTTTACGTCAAGATGAATTTAGCCCCCCACCACTTTCTACAATTATGTCATTGAGCAAGACACTTAACCCCCTGATTTGACTATTTTTGCAACTCAGTTCTCATGAATGAACTGTATGGATGAGGAGAGTGAAACACATTCTTTAACTGCTGGCTTCATGCTTGAAAAGTAATGATAGAATGTAATGAGGCAGTGCAATCATAATATGTAATGGTAATATCGTAATACTGAAATATTATCCTGCATTCCTAATAATAGACCCCAATTAATGGCCATCCACTATGCTGGCCCAGTCCTAACCCACTTCTTTAAGTATAGAACAAAGATTAGCATTATTAGATACACGTCACTAATCAGCTCTAGTGGTGAAATTAGGCCCACAGGATTAGGCTATTTAACGCTGGGCGGGGGTGGGGGTTGGAAGGGGGGGTCTGGGTTTGGGGTAGGTTGTAGTCTGGAGCCTGTAGATTAAGGTGAAACACCCACTCACGGAAAGACGAGGAGTGAAGATAGTAATAGTTGTTAACAGGCCTTTAGAAAGTCCTTCTCCGATCTGAAAAGGCATTTCATCTAAATATTATTTAAATGTTTCGATTACACTGGAACATCACATCCATCACTTGGATCAACTGAATGGATGAAAATATAAAAATAATAAATACAATGGTTTAGAATATAATGACTAAGTGTTTGTTTACTGTCTGGAATGACTAGGTGTCAGTCAATGGCCTTAGGACCTTAGAGCAGTGTTAACTACTATAAACCCTTTAACAGCTTTAACGGGAGATCAGGGGAAGGCGTTCTCAGGTCGAACGACGGGCAGGGCTCTGTGCAGTATTAGAAACCATTCATACAAGTAGTGAAGCCAAATGTGGGTCCAAAAAGAAATCAAATGGTACGAAGCTTCAAGGCTGGAGGTAATGTTACTGAAAAAGCCAAGAAACAAGTCAGACTTCAGTCATATCCAAAGATGATTTATAAAAGAAAGGCCTGCTGTGAGCAGCAAGATTTGCTCTGGGTAGGGCTACTCAAATGCTGGCTTGTATTTATTTAGTGCCTGGGCTAAGAAACACAATGGAATGTCATCAAATGTTATACGGTATATGTCATGAAGTTTGCTGTAAAGCATGCTGGGTTATAAAAACATGAAAACGATATACAAATGTGATCTCTTTCACACCAATAATGTTAAGGAATATAATACTGTGCTACAGAACAATGCACAGCATGGAAAAACACCAGTTTTAGGCTGGCATAACGTTATACAGTGAGGCACCTACACATTGGGGTTAAGGCATCTCCTTGAACACTAGAAGTCAATAATCACCCATATCTTGCCATGCCCAAAACTTCTCTGAACCTTAAAATCACATCCAGCTCTTCATTAAGATGGTTCAGACTTGTGGACGTGGCTTAGGACACTGAAAAAACCCTTTTTAGGAGAGACACCAACACTCCTGGTTAAGGCACCTTCTGGAACCCTACAAGATGCTCCTATCAAGTGACAGGCTATAAATGCAAATGGGTGCTCATAATGAAGAAGGTGGAGGTTGAGATTAAAAAATAACTGGAGTCCATAAAATCAGGGCTCATTTTTATTGAGGTTCGGATTAGATTAAGGACTGGTAAAGGTCTGGTTGACAAGAGAACATCTCACTTCCTGAACTGGGAGAGGGGTGCAGGGATCTTGATGTCCTGGCCCTTCTCCAGCCTCTTCTCACACTCGATTAGGTAATTAACACCGTCGATGACCAGCTGCACCAGCTCCACCTGCGAAACACAAGACATTTACATCTTCCAGAAGAAACGAGGAGGAAGGTTTCTGTTCTGAATGAGAAACTCTGTGGAACCTACCTCAGATCTTCCAAGGCGATCATTGTTTGAGATGTCAAACACGTCACCAACAGCGGCCGTGTCCACCCCTCCTGTACCGCGTTTCTGCAGCCTCAGGTTCTCCAGGATCTTGTTGAAGCGAGGATCCTGCAGAGTGGTAATGACCTTTAACTTCACCACTGCTAGCTTACCAGTTTTTAATTTGAGCTAAAACTATCAGTTCTAGACAGTCACATGTATTACTAGCCCCAAACTTAAATAATATAAATATTGTATTAAATAATAAATATTTAATTCCCTAATTTTGTAGTATTTTATATATTGGTTTGGGACTGTTTTCTTTCACATTTCTTTAATTGTCCTCTCATATTGATTACATTAGTTAATTCATTTTTTTTTATTTTATTCACCATATCTTACCTACCACTATACTTATTTTTAGATACTTTTTCGCTGTTTATTTTCTTACTGGCTTTTTTATGCATAATTTTTTCTTTCTGTGAATCAGACTTGTGGACATGGGTTAGGACACAGTATGACATGCTGTGAGCTGTAAAAATTTACAGAAATTCAGTGTGGACCATATCTCTACATATTAATGATATCACAGTAAAAGACTCAAGGTCTGGTCTCCTGCTCCTGAGGTGGCTGATAAAAACAAACCCTGCCGTGCAAAAAGCCCGCACGTTGAATTTCATTAAATTTTTTCAGCTCACAGTAAGTCATGCTGCCTCCTAAACCATGTCCACAAGTCTTATCCACCTTAATGAAGAACTGGATGCAGTTTAGATGATATTTGTCCAGTCTAAACACATCTTTGCTTGATTATTATTTCATCTACTTTTTTCCACAATACCAATAAATCCACAACAAAATCTAAACCTTAGAGTTATATTCTTAGACAATATAGCAGAGGAGAATTACTGGCTACTGATTCTACTGTGGTGGTTACCTTGCTGAGCTTTGGTAGACGGACATGTACTCCAGCCCTCAGGCCAGTGCCCAGGTTTGATGGGCAGGTGAGGATGTAACCCAGGCGTTCATTCCACATGAACTCCCAGCCTCTCTCCTGAATTAAAAGCTCCACCTTCGGACCAAGAGATAAGACTGAATAAATGCTTTACAAGGAATGAGATTACCACAGCTCGTGTCATGGCCCTATACATTCAGTGCCATGTTACCTGTTTGAGACCTCTGCAGAACCTCTCAAACACTCTCTTCATGTTGCCACCCTTCTCCATGGAGATGATGCGGGTGTGGTCCTCCTCATTAATCCATATCAAAAAGTTCTTTTCATTGTTGTGCCTTTGGATTTTAGAGACAAATACAGCATTACATAAACCTGCTCCTGGCCCTGGAGATCCACCTTTCTGAGAAGGTTCCAGCCATAATCTGTAAAACCTGCTCAGGCAAACAATCTTCTTCAGAAGTCCCTGCGTGACTGGAGTGTTAAGTAAAGTGGAGGGAGCAGCATGTTAGCATGCTAAGCTAACATTGCTGAAGTTAAGATTACTGAAGCTAACAGTGCTGACATGGAATTATCAAGTGACGGAAAAAACTTGCCGGATATTTGGGTGTCAAGCAAAAAGCTAAAGTTAGCAAGGTGGTTGGAGTAACTACACAAAGAGCTACACAAATGCTAGGTTGTTTGTACTGTTGACTTAAATCTTGCTCTACAGGTCCTTGCTACTGTTGTGGATTACTTGAGCACTGTTGTACGTCGCTCTGGATAAGGGCGTCAGCTAAATGCCGTAAATGTAAATGTAAATGTATTCATTAGCCTATTAACCTGTATATATTACCCTATAGAATTGGTTCTTCCCTTGTGTTTTATGATATAATTTCTGTAAAAGATAATGACAAAGTGTTGCTGTAAAGCATTCTGAGAATTAAAAACATTACCATAAAACAGAATCATTTATATGGCCCTACAGAGTACTGGATAACATGAAAAACATTCATTTTAGACTTGAATGCCGACAACAATGTGGTTAAGACAACTTCTGGAACCCTAAGACCCTTTGAGCAGGCCATGCACAACACAGGGGATACAGGTGCCTCTAAAGAAGAAGGTGATAAATTAGGATAAAGATAATGGGAGCTAAATATTGGAATATCTCCATATTGGTGGAGTATAGGCTTCTAAAGGTCTAGTCCTTTGCATTTCAGCTTACCAGATACCACGGGCATCAGGCCAGTCCCGGGCCATCCCAGCTGCAGTGAGCAGGGGCGAGACTGGTTTGTCAAATAGAAAGTGCTCCTGAACCGCAGCAGCATGAAATGAAGAGTTTGGAATCACTATATGAAGATACAACCCCAACACAACTTGCCTATGAAGACCTTGTGGGACTACATGGTTTTAACATACTCTAAATTGTCCCACCTGATTCAGCTTATCAACGGTATGATTATTAACTGATGTGCATCTTCAAGTGGTACTATGACCCTCTATATCTGGACTTTTGTTATGTTATATGAAAATCTGGACGTTTTCCTGAAGGCACTACTCACATCAATAAGTCTCTGCTGCTCCATATCAGTCATTTCACTCAAGCTGTAGTAACGGCCAGCCAGGTCTCCTTTCAAACCAGACAGGGCTTGTACCGCCACCCTTTCCACCTCACGACGTTCTGAACGGCTGCATGCAGGGGGCAGGCTCAGGCCCCTGATGCTGCGTCCTGTTCGGACACGGGATGACAGAACGTAGCGGTCATCGAACATGCCCGAGGTGATCTACAAGGAGCCGGTGGACAGAGAACAAAACTGTACATCTCAGAGGAACCGTAGTGTCACTCAACACAAGGAAAGTAGTAGAAAAAGGAATATGATAGAGTATGAACCTTGGAGGCATCCAGGTCCGTAGGGTGCTTCATGAACTTTGGGTCATAGCCATTGTGCCTGTCCTTGATGACAGGATCAAAGAGATCGGCAAAGACCTGCAAATGTGTGGAGAACGAAGGGAAAGGGATGAAGATCAGTGTTCTAATTGCACAAGTGAGAGACCTCAAAAGAGGTTATAAATAACATATCATGTAAAAACTTACACCATCCTGGTCATTTTACCTCATAGCTTTCCTCATCACCAGCAACCATGCCCACTGTCTTGATGAAGGGATGACCAGGGTTGTCTACACCAGTCTGGATGCACTGGTCAAGGGTCCAGTTGTTTGGAGTGATCTTGTCCCTCAGCTTGGCATAGATGGCTGGGGTCAGGGCACCGGCCATGCAGTTATTGTGCTTCCGGAGATCCGGGAAGTCGGCACTGTTGGCATGAAAGGGCTTGGTTAATTTTGTTTCCCAACAGACAAGGTCAAAGTCCACTCAGAACAGTGATGATGGGGAATCTTTAGTTGGGACTAAAACACCTCAGGCCAGAGGTACACAGTTTCAGTAATGATAACATATTGTTGCTAGATTTCGCTCTCACATATCTCAGGTAATAAGCAGCCCATCTACAATTAGCTCCAGACAAAAGCTTATGTCTTGACGGCTGATCTAAGTTGATCTTTCTCCTGTAAAGAAGAAAGGGCATGAAGGATAACGGGCATGTCTGCCCATAAGCTACTTAAGAGCCCTTTTACGTTTCACTCAGTTCCTATGTGGTAGTGTAATGACCTATATATCAGAGCAAATGCATTACAAACTTTCACCAATTACTTTTTAGAAATCTACATTTAAAAATAGATACAATTTGTAAAGATTTCTGTTTGATCTTCATGGGAAGCATTTGCAAATTGTGCAGGTCTCCAGACACGACATATGAACAGTTGCAATGTTGCTCAAGTGTGGGTACCTGGGAGGGTAGAGCTTCCTTTTCTCTGCAGCTGAGATCATGTTATCACGCATGAGGAAGCCGGCGGCGATGGTGCCGGCACCCAGACTGGCCAGAAGCAGGCTGGTGTTCCGGCTTGTCAGTAACTTGGTGAAGGAGCTTGCCATTGTAACTGTGATTCTTGATTCAAGTTCTTAAACCAGGTTCAGCTAGAGAACAGGGAGAATGGTTTATGCAAATAAGAACATGCCTGACTAATCTTTCTTTGTTGCCTATTCCTTCTCCTTTTCCAGCATTTTATTCTTATCTAGTTAAACCTAGGTATGCTTCAGAGCTGGTGGATGGCATGCCTGAACATTCTCCACAAAAGTTCTAGAAAGGGTCTGTTTGATTTAAAAGAACATTTTGCTCATTTTACATAAAATTCGCAAACCCAAAGTATGCATTTTGTGAACTAACGGTCCTAATGATTTAATAGTATAGAAAATATGAAATAATATTAAATAAAATGATAGCAAACAATAATATGGAAGCAAAGATTGTTTAGTTCTATTAACTGAGAGTTACCTGTGAAGACGTATCGGTGGTTCCTAGATCCAGCTCTCTCAGGAGAAGTATGGGTCTGTAAGAAGAGCTGGCTCTCCAGTCTGGTGTTTGGATTAAACTCTGCCCTGCTGGCCAATCCTCTTCTAAGTGCCAGGTCATGACCTGCGCCTGTCTGTCATCCAGCTTGCCCTTGAGCTTCCGCATCACTGCCACTGTATAGAGGACTAGGAGGACCTGTATGTTGGCAGTACTAGAAGCAGTCTTATCGTACTCGTGGCTGGTTACTTTTGTAATTTAATAGTGTGAAATTCCTTCTCTACATTAAACCGATTAATCAGAGCGACACAGTGCCCAGATAGCAGGGTGTGGGAATGGTATCTTGCTAAAGGGTACCTCAGTGGTGCCACTGACAATTCATAGATTTGAACCAACAACCTTACAATTACAGAGGCAACTCGCTAACCACCTGGACACCAATAGCTCATAAGCCGAGAGGCAGTTAAACTGATTCACCGAAGCCGCTAATGGTATTCCACGATGACCAAGACTTGATTCAGACTCACCCCGGCTGGGATTTGAATCTGCAGGAGGCACGCAGAGGCTGCCACGTTTACTCACTGTGCCAACAACCATTTTATGCAGCAAGTCTTCACCAATACCAATTTTTGAGTCATTGTTTTCCTGAGGGATCAGGGATTATTGACGTAAATGTCCAAAGCAAAGCCTGTCAGCACCCTAGGCTTACAATCAGTACTAAAGATCCACTGTTGTTTCTATTGGAAGGCCAGTAATGTGGAAATATTGAAGCCAAAAAATGGTCTCAAAATTTTGGAATTTACCAACAAAAATTTCACCTTCACTTTGAATATTTTTTTTTGATAGGATGTGCATGAATAGCAGCATGTCCAAGCAGTGGTTTGTGGAGGTTTTATTCAGAAGTAGTATTTTTGTTTTTCAGTTTGAATAGTGAAAAATCCTCACTGTCTGTCCTATGTTAAAAGGATTAAGTTTTAAAAATGGTATTGGATAAGATTTATTTTGTCATTGGTGTTACAGAAACATAAAATGCCATAAAATACTTAACAAAACAATAATTAGGATGGACTTTTAGAATATTTTCTTTATGGTGGAGTTTTATGGTTAGCTTGCCATGAGAAGAGTCCTAAACTTGTGCTGCAAAATATCATGATTGACAGTAAAAAATAAAAAATCTTTACACTTGTCGAGAAAAATAAAAGGATGGGTAACTGATGTAATTTTATGGAGATTCTTCCTTTTTGTTTTTTGTTTCCTGCAGTGTTTTGACAGTGACCGATATATCATTGACGGTTGTTGCTTCAGTTTTAATACTAGAAAATATGATAGGTGTAAAAAGTAGTGTTGCATGTTATTGACCCAAAGTTTTAGCAAAACCTGTCCAGCATTTCGAAAATGTATCTTACATTTTAACCTGTTCTCTTGTTTACATTTGTTTCTCTTTATTTTTTTGTCCATTCATATGAGGAATTGTTGGTTAGAAGGGTAATTTTAGAAATACTGATTAAAATAATAGTTATAACAGGAGAGATTTTATTTTCCATACAATTCCTACATTGTGAATATGTTTACATTTCTGTCATTGAATATGAAAAACGATCCATGTAGACCAATTACAACACGTATAAAAGTAACCTGGTGTCTATCAGGCAACCCCAACGCCCAAAAAAACTGAAAAAAGCAGTAAAACTCTATAAAAACAAATACTTCTGTAAATAATTAATGAATAAATAAACAAATGTACACTCTGTGCAGAACTAATACATTAATTTGCAATAATCAATAAATCTAATTTACAATGTATAATTTAAATGTGTGCCACAGAAAAGAAAACAGTCAAAAATAGAATAAAAAAAAGAAACTCACAATCTGGGAATACTTTGAAACATCAATTTGAAGTATTTCCAGAAGTTTCTCTTTTTCCTTCCATCTGTGTTTATGCTACAAATTCTGAAAATTGTCAAAGGTAGTAATTTTGGTATTTCTGAAAAAGGGATTCATGTAATATATGTACATAATAATGCATGCTGTCGAGACATGCGCAAAACAATAAAATATTCCTCTAAACATAAATGGACATGCAGAATCAAGAAATTGTACAATTGCCATCATTTTGCTGATTACTAAAACAGTTACACGATTGTTTTCAGTTGCTGAAGTCAGTCAATAAAAATGATACAGTAAAAAATACATAAATATGTAAAATCATCGCAAATGTCCTTTACCATTTAAAAGTTTGGATTCAGGTGTCAAAATGAGCAACTTTATATACAATAATAAATTTTATAGAATTTAAAAGTCAAATTTTGAAGAATTCACCATGTAATCCATCAAAATTATAAAATTTTTTAACCATTAAAGATCAGTTTTTGGGGCCCATATTCTGCATTTTCCTCCTGTTTTCTTTTTTCCCCTCACATTTTCATTGGGTTTGTGTCACAAAAATGTAATTTATAATTAATGATAACATTCATATGAAACCATTTTCAAACCTTTGCAAGTCCCTCAGGCTGTTTGAGTTACTGTTCCTTTAAAACCAATAGATGTAAATGAGCACTTTTCCGAATTGGCTGCCTTTGCAGTAGAGAACTAAAGCACTCCTTATAACTGTAGCTTGAATGGGTGGGGTTAAACTGCTGTAGGCAGAATAAGGAGATACATATCCAGGTATTGGTTTTGTGACATCACAAAAACAGTGATTAGAAAATGTACCAGTTTTGTAGCTTATTTGCCATGAGTAAACTGTTTGCAGAGGGGGATTGAATGTACATTTTTTAACATATTTTCACATCTTTTTAAGCTTTTTTTATTCCAGAAAAGTGATTAAATTGGCTTTTAACTAAATTAAAGGCAATATGGAGCAGTAAAATTGCAACACTGGATCATGCAGCCCTACTACTACACCTACAATCTTTAAAGCTTTTTACATTTTGCTAAAAGTAGTGATTCCAAACTTCCAAATGGTGTATCTGTAAGTAATAAAGGTATTTTTCACCCTACACAGTAATATTGAAACATCATCTTCTTCATGAATGCCACTGTAGTATTTTGGCATTTCTTTGTCTGTTTTAGTGCTGCACATTTTCAAATGTAAAAAACATCTCTCAGTACAAAACAGTCGATCAGATCAATCAATCAGGTCATTTGTATTCAGATAAAGGCACATTATGACCTGAGTGCTGCAACTACACATCATAATTCAACATTCAAACGCAGATCCACATCTGTCAGATAAAAAGAATGTCTGTATTCTGTATTTATGCTCTGTTATAATGTTACAGTTTGAATAAACAGTGCCTTGTATCAAAGCAGAGGGATGCTGGAATAGTGACATCGCTGTACAAACGTATAAAAAGGTCCCGGACTTCTTCCCTCATCACGTGCCTCGTCCGTCTAGTGTCCACACTTACACAAGTGTTTGCTAGAGCCTGACAAACTGAAGATGACTCTGTGAAGGAAAAATGTCTTTGTTATTTCCCAGTGTGGTCGCTGTTGTTCTTCAGTTGCCAGGATTCAATCTTGGTTCAATTTTTAGAGACAGTTCGTACAGAGTGTCTTCGTCCATGACGAAGGTTTTGTCCAGCAGGAACTGTGTCACCTGGATAGAAAACAATGCAAAAATGCAAATATGTAATGATATGTGTTGTGGACCATAAGTGCTCCATAGATTGATCTGTGATGTTCAAAACTGTTCTGCCAAAAAACTCGTTAAAAACAGGTTTACCTGTGATCACAAACTAAGGTGAATGACTTATAGTCCCTTATAGTCAGGTGGGAACACAGCACAGCACACAGCATGAACTTTTTCTCTGCATTTTACCCATTCATCACATTATGGAGTAAACAGCCACCAGCTGGGGGCCCAGGGAGCCATGTGTTAGGATGGTACCTTGCTCAAGTGAACCTCGTTGGGGCCACTAGCATTGCTGGGATTCAAACCCACAACCTTCTGATTGCAGGGGAAACGCCCTAACGACTAGGCTGCCAGGTCCATTTAGATACTACAAAGCTTTCTTTTTCAGCTCAGTGCTCTGGCAAAAAACAGGTATTCTTCCATGCTAGTTGAGTGATTAGAGAATTCATTAAGATTTTTTATCTTTGAAAGCACAAAGGTTTTTGACCGATCAATCACTCTTAGCCAAACTGAATCACAAGCATAATTGAAAAGCTCTGTCCCAGTGTTTAACACTTCATTAGATCCTCTGCCCTACGCTCTTCTCTCTGTGGCTGAACTGGGGTACCTTGGGTTGGTGTTCTATCCTGTAGGGAGCCTGCTGGAACTGCCGTATCTCTCTGATGATGTGGGAAATCTGCAGGACACAAAGACCTGTATAAGTACACATGCTCATATCATGTAAAAATATCATATTGAGAAAAAGTAAGGTACTGAGAATATTTTTACAAACAGTGTAAAAATATCCTCAAAGCTATAATATTGTGCAGGAGGTCCACCTTTGTACCTTAAATCTTTTGATGTTTTTTAATTCAGGGGAAGAATAATGTTTTATAGTAGATGTGTAAAATAAAATAAAAATATTTACCTGCAGTGGAACATGGATAAGAATAAAATCATATTCTCTGAAGGTGTACCCTCTCACCCATGTGACAGTTTTTTTTTTATGTAAACTATATGTCCAGTCTCTACACTTCTTTACACTAGACACTGGAACACTGCTGGGAAGATTTGATTGGATTCTGCCTCAAGAGAATTGTTACATATTGCTTCCGTTGCGCTTGTGTTGCACTCTCTCTTCTTTTTGCACTTGGTCTAGTCCTGTCCAGCTTGTATTTGCGATGTCTGGTGGCGTTTCTTTTCTGGGTTTTGGTGTTTCACCACAATGCACCATGAAATGTACAATTTATGCAATGTATATATCCTCAATTTTCCAACATACATCTATATATCCACTTTGTGCATATACACTAGGGCTGGACTCGAATATTTGAATATTCGAATATTCGTTCGGCGGGATTGCATTTGAGTTTTCATTTTGACATTCAAATATTCGAAAGAAGGGAAAAAAAAACATTTTACACGTGACATCGATCCCTTCAAAACCAAGAGCGTCTATCTGCAGACTCCTGGAGAGTGGAGCTCCACAGGAAACATGTGACCTCTCTTTACAACCCATGACGTCAGTTATAAAACTAGTGGACAAATACGTAAACTCCAGAATGCAGCATTTTTCAGTTGGAAATAATATTGACACCTCATGTTTAATGTTAATAATTAATAATATTTTGTTATTTATTTTAGTTCATTTATTCGACTCCCACTAAAAACTCAATATGA
>JBBKCR010000034.1:9744645-9755844 GCA_037577295.1 Ladigesia roloffi | reverse complement strand
CACACACACACACACACACGTACACACACACACACACACACACACACACACACACACACACACACACACACACACACTGCATACACAGTGGAAAAGTGGTGTCTTATTTTTTTGCCATGACTGTATGAGTACTGCACCTACATTATCTCTGTTATACAACAATCAGGCCTGAAATTAAAATTTCATCCATACATGACCATTTCAGCCATTTCAGCCCAGTTTTTTTTTCTCTGAACATTCCAGCCCATTCACCCTGTTAAAACAGAGGGTCTATAAAAAATGTACAACAGTCTTAAGAGCATAATAACAAAAATGATCTAAAGACTGGTGGCGAGTGCAGCCAGACTCTGATGACGTCCCAACGTTCAAAAACAAAAAAACAGATGCCGGTGACTTTGTTGAAAAGTGGAATTAGTCGTCAGGTGGGCTTCAGTGCCCCCCCACCGCCACCCTCAGTGCTTTCTCTGCGAACAAGTCACCCGGCGCGGCCCTACTTTCCTTCGGTGGTTGTCATGGCAATGGCATTGCTCAAGTGCGCTGAAACTACGCATCTCACCTTCTACTCAACCTGGCGACAGTTACTGCAGACGTTAAAGCCGCCTCTCATTTCAGAGCCAGACACACGGACGCACAAATCCTTCATTTCTCGTCAGAGCTGTTTCCGGTCAATAATGGGCCCTGAATTACACTTGAAAAGCGTTTTGCGTTACCTGGGAGGACACAGACGCTCAGGACAGCGTGAAGGACACCAGCAGGCGTGACCGCAATGGATACGAATTCCAGGTCTCGGGGTGGACGGAGATTATTCACTATCCTCTTTATTAGAAACACCTATCTTTATTCTGACTGCCCTTATCTACAATATAAGTCCATTACCATGTACAATTATTCTGCCACCTCCTATTGGTTTTTGTTCCGACATTGATCAGGTTTTTGTCGGGTGGTGGACTATTCTCATCACTTACGTGGTGGAAACGTAAGAGGAGATGGACTGAGTAGTTCAGGGAATGGGAACTTAAGAGTGGTCCATCACCCAAACCTATGATGAGCTATGTGGACCACTGATGAAGGGCTAGAGGATGGCTGACAAAAATGCATGGGCTGTTCTACTGCACACCAGCAAGGTGGAGAAACATTCATGGGTCCAGTAATGCGACTATTTTGTGGCAATGAAAACAGACCTGCACTGGAAGATACAGACCCTGATTTTAGTTTACATAGATTTTTACATGTGAATGCCATGTCTATATCCGGTAACGATGTTCTCCAGAGTCGCCAGTATAGCATAGTGTAGGAGACCTAATGTTCTAACCTACAGGAGGTCCTCCACGTGGATTGGATGGAGTCTGAGTAGAGCATACAGTGGGAGGGGCATGACAGAGTCATGTTTTGGCCCATAAGGAACTGAGTCTCTTGCTGTTCAGTGAATTTGTCTGAGAATTTGGGGTGCGGTCCACAAAGACTGCAGGTCCCAACACTGCTAGATGTTTTTGTGGCGTATATTGCGGCAATGACCTTCTGCTCCACTCCCAGATGTTTGTGTTCTTCTGGTTTCACATCAAAAGGCCCACTTGCTTTGCTGGATGATGTCACATACTATCACACACAGACTTAATCTGACACCAGATGGACTCTTTATCAGGGGACTGGAAGGGTCTAAAGTTCCACCTTGTCCGAATGGTTCCGACCTTTGCGTTTACCTTCAGGCAGCTCCTCTGTCTAGAAAAGTTCTGGATTTTAGCACATATGTGAAAAGATTTCATGACTCGACACACAGAAGAAAAAATGAACAAGGTCTTAGCTGAAGGTAGGTTTCATTTTTCAGAGATGGTTGCCTTGGTTTCACAGTCATATATGTGTTTTTACCTGGAAATCAGGATATTGTGTCTTTTATCTGCTCTCTCTCTCTCTCTCTCTCTCTCTCTCTCTAACACCCTCCCAGTTCGGCTCTCCTGCGTGTGAGTAATTCTGCTCATTGTTGCTCAGACCTAACCAACGTCACACCGGCAAAGCACACACACACATTCAGCCGCATTCACCCTAGATTCAGACACACTGACTGTAACCCAGCCGACGGGACCTCGGTCCAGCCAGCGCCTCCTCACAAGCTCCAGGTGAGTTTTTCATCCATCAGCATGCTTTTTAATATCAGCTGTCAAAAAAATCATTTTCCTCACTCTCTTTGTCTCAAAAAAGACGCGAGAATGTGTTCAAAATAAAGCATTGGAATTAAAGCGGGGAACCAAACGTTCCTTGTGTTCGCGCTGGTGGTAGAGAACACTGAGAGCGTTCTGAATAGCTGTACCTTGATGAGAATAGAAACACTCCGAGAGCTCTTCAAAACCTCAAGTGCACATTCAACAAGCCTTTCAACAAAATAGTCCTTAGCACACATTTCCACACTCTGGTTGCTTGCAGGACAACCAATCCCGGATCATTTGACTTCAACACTGCAGCAGAACAGCAGGAGGACGATACAGGACCACTTCCGTCTGGATCTGTGAGGTTTGTGCTCGACTCTCTAACAGGAACAGAGCTTTGCTGGCTCTCCCCAGAGCAGCAGGACACTGCGGACAGGGGCAGAAGTTGTTGCCACATTTGGGCAATGCACAAATGCTCCATGGCAACTGTGTGCATGTGCCACATCCTTCAGGCTATTTATGGCACTTTGCGAGGCATGATGAGTTCATATTTGCCATCTACACTAACCAGCCATGACATTAAAACCTGCCTCATAGTGTTTAGGACCATCCCAAAAGGCCTTTGTTCTGGAAGTCTGTAATCCTCAAGAACCTCTAATGGTCTGTGGCTCTGCAAGTCCTGTAAGCTGTGAGGTGGAGTCTCCATAGATCTGACTAGTTTGTCCAGCAGGTCCCACAGAAGCTTGATCGGTTAGCTGTCTGGGGAATCTGGAGGGACCTTGAGCTCTTTGCAATCTTCTTCCAACTGGGAGGAAATAGAATCTCTGTGAAGGGTGAATTAGGTCTGCAGTGCTTAGGTGTCATAGAAATATTAACGGGAATGTAGCACCCAAGGTTCTTCAGCAGAACAGAACATTACCCAGAGCATCGTACTGCCTCCACTACCTCGCATTCTTCACATCGCTTCGCCAGGAATGTGAAGTGGTCGAGTAAACCAGACCACCTTCTTCCATTATTCCATGGTCCAGTTCTGATATTCTTTGTAGGAGCTTTCAGCGGTGGACAGGGCTCAGAATGGGCACACTGACTGGTTTGGAGCTATGCAATCCCAAACACAGAGGACTGTTCTGAGTCCTTTCTATCTGAACTTCCTCAGCAGATTGCACTCTAATTTCCTTATAATAATAAACCAAATAACTAAATAACTCAACATCGAAATCTGAACTGTTGTAACCTCAGAATAATCTTTTTAATGTAAACAGAGTCAAATCCACTGAATGATAGGATGTGTCCCAATACCAGTACCAATTTTCCACTGGAAAAAAATCCCAGTAATTTGCCTTTGGATTGGTAAAACTTAACCTAACCAAAAGTTAATGCGATGAGAAGATTGCTAGAATAGTTTTGCATAGAAGAAGCTTGTTGGTTCACTCAGTAAAGCATCTTTTAGAAGACCAGAAACAGGACAACTAGTCACATAAAAATCTTTTTTTTCTGCTGCTGAATCACAGTGCTTCCATTATATAGCCCACAATTCCAGCATTAATTCACTTTTAGTTCCAAAAATTCAATGGATGTCCTGGATGGTTCACAGGCTTTCCAATTGAAAGTGGATGGTCATTACAGTCAATCTGACCTTAAGAGCAGCTTCAGAATGCTCCAGCTTCACTTGTTCCTAAAGTAGCTCAAACATACCTTACGTAATCTGAAGCTGAAAAAAGCAGAATGCAGAAAAAATAATTTCTGTGTCATAACGATAGTAAACCTACTGTGTTCCATGTGTTTTTCTAGGCTAAGAACTGATGTTATTCATCCACCACAGCGACAACGCAGAGCGGGCAATGTAACAAGGAGTAATTGAAGAGTGATTTTGAAAATGTGTCTAATTTTCTGATGCAGACAACAAACGGAATGAGGGCAAGCAAAATAATACAGGATTCTCTTTCTTCCAGTAGTGAGCTAGGTTTGCACTTCTCTGGCTCCAAAGAGACTTGATTCGGAGTCAAGACATATTCCAAACAAGAAAGACAGACTGGCTTGTTTATAAAATGTGTGTGATTCTGGAGACACAATATATCTTTTACTGTTAGATCATTTTCAACATTGTAAGTAAGTAAGTACATTTTATTTCTATAGCGCTTTAGAACAACTCCAGTTGACCAAAGTGCTTTACGTTCAGTGCATAAATAAAAATTTAAGCAGAATACAGCAAAATATAAATACAGTCAAACTGAGATAAAAGCCAGAGTAAAAAGATATGCCTCAAGAGATTTCTTAAAAAATCATAGTGTGTATGTATAATGTGTAATGTTATCTGTAACCTACTATTTACAATGTCATTTACTATAAGTAGAGCTGTTTCATTTGATTCACCCTGACTGACGTCACAACTCAGGCCCAAATTAAAATGATGAGCATGGATCCAGCCAGCTCAAAGGAAAGACGACCTTTGGCAGGATTTTATTGGTCATTAGGTGGCCAGTGACAGTGATTTTCTGGATAGATTTAGACAAAGTTCTACCAGCATTGCATGTCAGTCACCACAAAGAGATATTACTGTTTTTAACTGCCGGTTAAGACTAGAGTATCTGCCAAGACCAAAAGCCAACTCTGAGACAAGGTTGAACCCAAATACTAGTGAGGCCAAGACAAGTCAAAGGCCATAGAAAAAGCATCCAATCAAATGCTACAGCCCTGGGTCTAGGGCCTCAACGTCATTTTCAATGGTGAAACATAATGTTCCATCCAACCGAGTGCTGTCAGAAAAGTTAGACAAAATAATGAGCTGATCTGAGACATAACATACTGTCGCGGGCTGCAGTGCAGAGAAAGCAACAGCAAGGCCAGCTCACATAATGGACTTTACAGCGATTCCATCAGTTGGTGAACTGAAAGGAAAGCTGGGCTCTGTACCTGGGCTGAAAGGGAGCGGCATTTCAAAAGATGTTACCTTGTGCTGTTGGCAAACAAGGAAGCCAAGGTCTCTGCCTCGGCTTACTGCATTTACACAGCCTGGCGTTAAGAAAACTATTGAGGAGAAAGCTGTATGGAAGGCAGAAGGCAGTTCTGTACAGGGACTGGTTAAAAATTGACTTTCATATTTTCATTTTTATGTAACATCGATTTCACAGGGACAGGGTATTCTTTAGATATATTTTTTACACTTCGTAAAAGCCTGTCCAAACCAGCAATGGTTTGGAAAGAAAATTCCAAGAGCAAAAATATTCAGTAAAAGGTATCTCAAACAAACAGGAGGTGCATTAATGTAAGCTAATCAGAAGCCTAAAAAAAATCACAAATCGGCATTGGGTGTACTGGTAACCTTTGTGACCTTAAAATTAGGTTAAAATTATCACTGATTTGCACCCACCCACCATCACACATAATTATCTCTTGCAAACAGCGGAGATGGTGGACACAACCTGATATTAAGAGCCAAAAACTTGTTTCCACGGAAAGGGTAAAAACAGTTCTGATTATCTTCATACTTTAAAGTTTTCCAGGTCTGTTTATAGTTACATGAGCAAAAACGTCTTTAAAAACTACTTTAAAAAATACCGTAGTACGTGTGGCCTATGGTTGTAAGTTGTGGTAAAGCAGCACAGATTAGAGCTTCCACTGCTTCATCACATCTAACTCAATTCAGGAAGGGCTGGTTAGTAAAATGTTTTTCAGAGATGGGGAAAATCCATAATAACTTGCTCCAGGATCAGGGCTGCAGGTTATTGGGTGTTAAATCATAAAATGATATACATTGTACCTGTTTTCACAGGCTGTGATGGCCATATTTGCGTGAGTCATAGTACAAGAAGTGAGGATGAACGGTGCACAGGTGGTCCACACGGACAACAACTCTCTGCTCAAGGCCGTTTACCTGAGCCGACTGCGCCTGACACGCCTTCTCCTTGAGGGAGGGGCCTACATAAATGAGAGCAATGAGCGTGGGGAGACGCCCCTGATGATCGCCTGCAAGAGTAGACACTCCGACCCTCAGGGTGTTCCGAAAGTAAAAATGGTGGCGTATCTCCTAGAGAGTGGCGCTGACCCAAACATTCAGGACAAAAGTGGCAAGACCGCCCTGATGCACGCCTGCTTAGAGCAAGCCGGACCTGAGGTAGTGTCCTTGCTCCTGGGTAGTGAGGCTGATCCCTGTCTGAAGGACCATACGGACGCTTCTGCTCTCATCTATGCCATCCAGGCTGGTGATGAAGAAACACTTAAATTGCTAATGGATGCCTGCAAGGCCAGAGGTAAAGAGGTCATTATAATCACTACGGACAGACTTACCTGTGGAAAGCAGATAGCCAAACAGTATCTTAATGTTCCCCCACTAGCAACACCAGAGCAGTGGGATAAGCTAAAATCCTCCTCAATCCCTTGCGCTTCTCCTTCTGAGATTCATCTTAGTACATCATCCCAAGGCACAGTCTCATCCAACCCAACAGAGAATATGTTCTCCTTCCAAGACCTGCAAGCCATTACTGGTTCCCAGCCAACCTCTCCATCTCACCGTCCACATCTGGTACATGAAAGACTGAACAAGCTCCATCATCTCCAGAGACTGCATTCAGAACCCTGGCTCAAGATTCCCCAATCCTTCCTGGCCCAGCAACAAGCCAATGGTTCTTCTACCATGGAGGAACTACCTGATATAACACCTGAGGAGGAGATGGCTTTTAGAATGAACAGACTGAGTTTCGGCCCTCTGCTCTCACGCCACTGCAGTATTGACCTCAAAGAAGCAACAACTTCGAGTCAAACTCTGCTCCAGGATATCAACAGAAGAGACGTTGGACGTTTAAGACCTGAAGAAGCACTGACTCGTAACATGTCCTTTGATGGTTTGTCCTCACTCCACTCCCTCTCTCATCCAAACCTTCACTCCAAAAGCAGCGTGGAGGTCTCAGCAATGGAGAAGGACCCTGAGAAGTCTCTGCCTAACCTAGCAGTGTCCAGTCTCTGCAACATCATCCATCGTCGACAGTTAGGAATGGACCACTACAGTTCCGATTCCCAGCTTTCACTGTCGGGCACTTCCCTCGAGGGTCGGAAGAGACAACTTGAGAGGAGACAACTTGTGACCTCACGCTCCTCCACATTGATAGGCTCACGAGAGTCCCTGGAGAACACCTCACTGGCATATGTTCACAAAAGACACCCAGTTAATCCTGAGAGCCGGGGAATGGGCGCCCATCTCACCGATCACACTTGCCACCCTCGGCCAGGATTTCTGCCACCGCTGAATCAGCACAATATGATCCCTCAAATTACTGGAGCCTGCAGATCCAGCAATAAGCAAGCCTGTGGTTTGGCATCAGGATTAATGCCCTATCTACCCTCCGCTCCAGCTGGCTTCCCAAAAGACCTGAAGACCAGAAGAATGCTCATGAGAAGGCACTCCATACAGACTGAGCAAATCAAACAGCTAGGTGACTTCAAGGACATTTTTGGCCATTGACTACAGGAATACACTCCACTGATAAGTTGGTCTGGGAAGTGTTGTCAGGGTGCATTTAAGATCCTGTTGTTTACATATCTTTTACACATTAAAACCTGAACGTATTAATAGCTTTATGTGGCTGAATTGGAACCGAACAACAGACACATCTAAAGTCCATTCCATCAATATGTTTGTGTTTTATATACCAATAACTGCTTATGTATTAATTTACTCAGGATTGGGTGGTCGAAAGGATTAGTAACTCTCCAAGACTCCAAATATGGAACCTTTTTGACAGAACACTATTTATAGTAACAATTGATGATACATGATATCTACAAAATATTGGTAATGTGATCGTACTGCTACATATTATGATTGCAATGCCTTTCGCTACATTAAAGAGCTTGTATCAATTTTCTGCAATTAAAATAATCATTTTTTAGAAAACAAATAATACAACTAAAATTGGCTTTTCTTAGAACAAAGTGAATAAAGTGATTAAAGCAAATCTCTTTGAATGAAAAATAAATGACTTTTGTGATTCTACCACGAACCCATCACTCTTCAGGTTTTTGCCACATTTCTGTCCGATTCCATTTTTTTGCTGAATTTCTTCCAGTTTTAGGCATAATATGTAGTGGATTTATAGTCATTGTCTTGCTCTAGGACCTGTTCAACTTCTGTTGGGCTGTTGATATGGATGCCACTCAATCACAATTCAGGCAATTCAGATACTTAGAACTGGCGAGAACTGCTGGCGAGGTGTCCTAGTCCTGTGGCAACAAATCAACTATGACACTACCACCATCATGTTTTACAGCTGGGATAGGGTTCACAAGCAAGAATACAGTGTTCAGTTTTAAGGGACGTAACATTTCTCATACAAAACCCAAAAATCTAGTTTTGTCCAACTCAGGTTTCCAATCCTCGGGAGCCAAAATAGCCAATAGTCCAGATCTGTTTCGTATCTCAAAACCTTTCGTTTATAGTAATTAGGCTTAGTTCCATGTTGATAAATCAAATCTGCTCACATTAAATATCTTGCTAAAACCCTTGAATGAGAGATAGATGCAGGAACATACAACGGATGCAAGCTGCAATGACCTCAGCATATCAGCTCCCTGTGTTTAATCTGTGTATTTATGATCCAGTATTTTACTGTATGTAAGTCTTCTTGCGTTCTGAACATGAATAAACCACTGTCATTAATTCTGAGTAAATGAGCTGTTCTGTTCTCTGATTAAATATTTTCATGCACATCCATTAAAAGTTGGTATAGTTTGATTCTAATACTTCAGAGAAAAAAAAAAGCAAAATGTCACATTACACAGAGATCAAATTTGTTCATATTCGGTATGTGACTGAAAGAACTATTTGCACAGTAGTGCAACAGATAGACAAGCGTGCTGAGTGGTGTAGGTGTGCTGGCTTTGTAATACCAAGGTCATGAATTAGATCCTTGGTGTTGCCCGAGCCATTTGTGATTGGACGTCTAGGAGAGCACAGTAAGATTTACTTTGTCTGGGTGGATAGGATGGTTTTCCCTCCCCTTACATTACCCGGCATAAATATCCTGTTTCTCTGTGGGAAGGTCAGGCACCCCTCAATCTCCCCACCACTCAGTATACCTGCCCTCTCTCTCTGGGTGTGCAAGGTGGTCCTCCATATTGGATAAAACACTTGCCTGTGAACCTGATGTCTACAAAGTCACAGGTTTCAACCCCCACTTTCTACCCTATATAAATTATATATCTCTATCTTGGTAGGTAGGTAGGTAGAAAGGTAGGGTGGCCCTCCATCTCTACAAAACATTCAGTATAACTATGGTCTCCTTCTCTGAGGACTGTCAAATAATCACTCAGTATTAGTGTCCTGACATAATACTTGGTAGTTTCCTCCAAGCACACCACACTACACAAAGGTGTTAGTTGCCGTTTGAGATGACATGGTAAAGCTTCACATATCCTGAAAGAGTATGTGCTTGCCTTTACCCTCTCAGTGTTGGGAACATGTGATGGGGTCCCAGCTAGTAAATTAAAGTGAAAAAGTGACAGGGACCATTATGTCTTATGTGAACACACCACAGCACACAGTGTGAACAGCATGAAATTCTTCCTCTGCATTTAACCCATTCACCAAGTGAAGCAGAGGAACTCGGCAGCTGGGGAGCAGTGTGTGGGGACAGTAGTTTGTTCAAGGGTACCTCAGAGGTGCTTAGCAGCCTTGTGAATCAAACCCACGAGTTCCTGATCACTGGGCGAAAACCCAAACAACTAGGATAACAGGTGAAAACGATCAAATAAATTTCCCCCCATTGTCTATAGCTTAATATATACATTTTGGTCAAAAACCCAATCGACTACTTCATTCATCATAAGCAGTTATCAGATCCAACGTTTCATACCATTCATACTGATATTGCTTCGATGCATTTTAACATTCATTATGTTTATCATTCTACACAAAACCATTAAGAAGAAATGTGTTAATTGAAGTAAAAACTCTGCAGTTTGATCCCAGAGCTGGAAAGAAATGCTTTTACAGCATAATTACTTGTGCTGAAGTATTATTTTTTGCTACTAGGTCCTCCCAGAAGGAAAGGGAACTCCACAAACAGCTCTAAATCTGGATAATTAATTAATAAAATGAAGCGCTCTGCTAAGACTGAGTCAGACTTCTTCTAAACAGTGTTAAAAGGAAACAGACGCCAAAAAAGATTTTTTACAAATAAGGCCATAAACATTATCGATGCCTTAAACACCAACACATGACAATTAACTGGCTAAAATGTATTTTTTTATTCCAGTCAAGGAGGATCTGTAAATGTAGTTAAGCCTTTTTTATGCATTTACCACAGATTTACAAGTATCTTTGTAATTATGTTTTATTTTTTTACTTATTCTCTTTGACAGGGTTTGTTCATGTGTGTAACACAGCTAGAAGTAACTTGGTTAAAAGCAAATGTTGTTTTAAGTATAGCTTAACAGGTATGACGCACAGATGTGGTCTACTACAGCTCTGAAGTAAGTTGCTCTGGATAAGAATGTCCACTAAATGCCATAAAAGTAGAAGGATGCCCCACAGAGCCCTGAGCTCAACACTTTTGGGATGAACTGGCACAAGATTGTGAGCCAGGACGTCTTTTCCAACATCAGTTTCTGACCTCACAAGTGCTCTACAGAATGAATTGGCACAAATTCCCACAGAAACTACTGTGGTGGAATTTTGCCTTATCATGATTATAATTATTGATATTCCAGTATAACTTACTTTGCATGTTTTTATTCCTAATTACTGACCATTCCATGACTTTGTATAATTCATGCTACACAATATGCTCTCTCTCTCTCTCTTACGTTCTGTATGACTAACACTTGTGATTTTATCTGAAACAATATGTTCTCTCTTAAATCTTATACTAAGTGACAGTATATCCTTTCTATGACAGTATGTTGTAATTTAGTCCGAGTTCGTTCTGTTTATTCTCGTGCAGCTTCGGAATTATCAGCCAAGGTCAAATAGATTTTACTTTCCTCGGTAATCCTGAATGTGTGCTTTGTATTCTTGTATTATTGAATGTTATCTGAGTAACACTCCCTGCTCCATCTTCTGCAC
>JBBKCR010000034.1:9698012-9716060 GCA_037577295.1 Ladigesia roloffi | reverse complement strand
TATATATATGTGTGTGTATATATATATTTATATATAGACCTATCCTCTTCTATATATATATATATGTGTGTGTGTGTGTGTGTGTGTGTGTGTGTATATATATGTGTGTGTATATATATATTTATATATAGACCTATCCTCTTCTCTACTGATGTTTGTTGGAATAAAACATATGAAATTGCAGTTGTTGTTGCAAGAAAACTCCTTCTAATCTATTTATTGCTTGTTGGTTCCTCATTCCACGTATATAATAAAAAGGTCCTTGCCGTTTAAGTACACTTGTAGTATTTGTTGAGACAACAAACCAAACGTGGTCTGCACAATGTTGCCCCGAGGCAGCAAATTGAAAATTACAATTTAGTATATAAATAAAGAGAAATGTTTTCTTTGCTCAATCAAAAATGCTTCTTCACATATTCGTGTGCACAGATTTATACAAAATCATACATAAATATATACATGCAAAAACAATTATTTATTGAAAATTATTTCAGTGTAAACGCGCTAAAAAGTAAAAAAATTTATCTTACCATACGCTAGCAATGTGTCCAACCCAGCTCTGATAGGACTGTTACACCCCCAGAGAAAAGGTCAAACCACCTAAAATTTAATTGGTCCCAGACTTTTCATCAGACTTTAATGTGATGTTTTATTTAAAAATAATTTAAATAAATAGTGTATGGACCCAAATAATGATTTGTTGCCCTAAGGCAACACCATGCCATTGAGGGTTAAGAACATTTTCCCCACAAACACGCTCACGCACACACTTGACGTAAATCCCTTTTCGGTATTGTTTTCATGTTTTATTGTTATATTGTTGGGGTGGTTGTTTATAACATCATCCTGATATAATAGAATCCATGAATATGTCAGAAATATACATATGGCACACATTATTTAAAGAGGAAATATTTAAAGAGTAAATACTTTTTGCTTTTTTCATTATTATTGTGCCCGGGTCGTGCGGATTCCACGTCATTTAACTGATCTGAGATCAGTTTTTGCTTGCACTGCGCGTTTGGGATGTGAGGGAGGGGCTGGTCCTCCTGCAGGTCCTGGAACGGCGTTTGTGCCGACAGAGAGTCAGAGGACATGGTGGCCAATAGTAGCGCGCCGTTACGCCCCCACGGCAGCGAGTGACATGGAAACGGACCAATGAGGGCTTGGCTCGGCTGCGCATGTGCGAGTCCGGGAGCTCGGAGGAGTCGGCCGGTGGCGGTGAAGATGGCGGATGGGGACAGCGGGAGCGAGCGCGGGGGAGGCGGAGGAGGTGGTGGCGGAGGCTTTCAGCACTTCCAGCGGGAGCAGGAGACCCAGGAGCTGGCGTCCAAGCGCCTTGACATCCAGAACAAGCGCTTCTACCTGGACGTGAAGCAGAACTCCAAGGGTCGTTTCATTAAGATCGCGGAGGTGGGCGCCGGGGGCTCAAAGAGCCGCCTGACCCTCTCCATGTCGGTGGCGGCCGAGTTCCGAGACTACCTCGGAGACTTCATCGAGCATTACGCGCAGCTGGGGCCCAGCAGCCCCGAACAGATCGCGCAATCGGCCGGAGAGGACAGTGGGCCGCGCCGGGCCCTGAAGAGTGAGTTCCTGGTGCGAGAGAACCGCAAGTACTACCTCGACCTGAAGGAGAACCAGCGCGGAAGGTTCCTCAGGATCCGGCAGACCGTCAATCGAGGCCCCGGCTTCGGCGTGGCGGGGCCCGGGGGCGGCCTACAGGCCGGGCAGACCATTGCGCTGCCCGCGCAGGGGCTGATCGAATTCCGCGACGCGCTGGCCAAGTTGATCGACGACTACGGCGGGGACGACGAGGAGCTGAGCGGCGGGGGGGGCTCCGGCTCCGGCGCGGGGGGCTACGGAGAGCTGCCCGAGGGCACGTCTATCACGGTGGACTCCAAGCGCTTCTTCTTCGACGTGGGGGCGAACAAGTACGGCGTGTTCCTCCGGGTGTCCGAGGTCAAGCCCAGCTACAGGAACTCCATCACCATCCCCTTCAAGGCCTGGAGCAAGTTCGGAGGGGCCTTCTGCCGCTACGCAGAGGAGATGAAGGAGATCCAGGAGAGACAGAGGGACAAGGTGTATGAGAGGAGAGAGGAGTCTGAGGGTGAGGACGTGGATGATGATTGACCTACTCACCGACAGGACCGGTTCCGACCGGACCAGGCCAGACTGGACCCAACCCAACCGACCGACCCAGCCACCGAGGCCGGACGGGCCCCTGCTCCTGGAGGGTTCTGCAGAAAAGTGCATGATGGACTCAAATAATAGCATATACTTAAAAAAAATACAAAGAAAAGAAATATTGTTGCGTGATGTTACTTTGACAGAATCTTAGACAATGAGATCTGTGAAGTTTGTGTGATGAGGAGTGGGGTAATGTTCTGTTTATCTTTTGTTTGTTTTTGGAGAGAAACTCCTCTAAAGCCATGGAGTTGAAGGTGAGGCTGCCCTTGTCCTAAACCAGCAGAATTGACAGTCTTGATGTGACAGGTCAAATGTTTTTCCATTTTCTTTTTCTCTGTTTTAATAATGGCAAACACTAATGCTGCTGAACCTCAGAGGTGGGCGGTCAGTAGGGTTACAGCCCAAAAGAAAGGTAGCCATGGTCACAATGCAGACCCCGTTTACCCCGCAGTCACTTAATGCATGTTGAGAATCAGAATTATATCTGTACTGGTGGGAACACGTTTAAACCAGATTTAAATCTTAATCACTGACACCACTTCAGGAGTCTCTGAGGTGCATCTAGACACAGCAGAGTGGACACACCCACCACCCAGAGCTCTTTTCAGTGCTGTTACTACCCCAACTGTTCTGCTTTTGAGAGAAATTGCTATTTGGCACTTGATGCAGCAGTGTTTTAGCACACACAGGTCATGACGGCAGTGGCGCAGGAATTGCTAATTCTAAACTTTTGTCTTTCAGCACGAGCTAATGCAAGGAGTCCCGCAGCTTATTTATGAGCTTATTTGAATATTTACATAATAATTGGGTTTCAGTCTGAGCAGAGATGCACTTGAGTTCAGAGAATAAACGCATGCGGAATAAAATCTGATCAGTATCTGATCAGTATCTGATCTAAATACAGATCACATGATGTAAGCAGGTGTAAACGGGGTCCTGGTTATGGCCAAGACCATAATGTTCTGTCAGTTTGTAGTGGGAGAGTTTAACAATATTGTCATGCTTTCAAACTATTTGACAGCTCTTCAAGCTGGGGAAGTCATTTGTTTTGTTTTATGTGGGCGTTACCTGGCAAGGCATAGGAAACTTTTGGAGCGCCCACCTTCACTAGTTATTCCTGTAGCTTGTTCAATTAAATTCAACCAATTGGCTAATTGATATGAAAAGGCCAGACTGGAGAAAATGCCTCCATACATGACAGGAACTGTGGTGTGACACTGGCCTAATAGAACATGAAGCTCATCCAGTGCGTCTAGAACAGTGGTCACCTCCTGGAGATCTTCTCTCTTCCCATGTTAAGTTCCAGCTTGCATCTAGTTTGCTGCCACGCCCCCTTACTTAACTGCAGCCAATCAGGAACTTCTGAAGTAGTTCTCTGTGTAGAGCTGGTGTTGGCTGGAACATTGTGAGGAAGGAGGATCTCCAGGCTCATTGGAGACAACTGCTGTAGATGCATCCCTACTAAACTGATGGTGATATAGAAGCAGTTTGAGCACTGTCTTTTTCCAACTCGGGTCCAAATCCCAATGACTTGCATTGGATTGAATAAGTCCTTTTTTCCCCTCTATATGGGATGAGAACAGCTGAGCCAATGCAATGAAACCACACTCCTTTTTTGTTTGTTTATTTATTTAAAAGACAAAAAAAAGTGTGTAGATGAATGTTTTTCTTCTCTTCCTTTTTTGTTTTGTTTAGAAGAAAAAAAATCATACTTTATGACAGAATTACTGAAGAAACCAGCATATTTTTAATACATAAAAGTAGAAGTTATATGTGTATTACAGAATTATTAAAGCCTAAGAGGCAACTTTTATATATAAGAAAAAGAAAAATATATATATAACATGGTGGAATTCAGAGACTGTCTGGTGTATTTGTTTTCCCGAAAAGTGTTGGAGAATAGCATCTTATATAAGTAAAGGACATTAACGTGGTGTATCTTGACCGCTTGTTTTTTAGATGAATCTCATCCCCTTACTCATTCGCACAACATCCATGTTTATGTGGTTCATTCTTTAGTTTTCTTTTTAAATTTCTTTTAAATTGCTAAATTTAAAGGACTAGTCCAACCAGGCGGTGTTGAAATGGGTAGAAATGATTGAAAACTGTTTCTCAGGTTGGCATGACGAGATAAACCGGCAGCGCTGGCCTTTTTAGACACATTTCACCGCCACTGTGGATGGAACAGACCCTTTAGTTTGACATGATCTGAAACAGCACTCGAGTCAATCAAGTGTTCTTCTAATAATTCTCTTGTTGTGCATGCCTGTTCTCCATTGCCTTTTTTTGTTGTTGTTTAATTTATTAAGTTAAACACAATATTCCTAGCTCTGTTAATGCTACAGTGTTTTGTTACTGTTATTTTTTCCCCCCAGAACATGAATTGAGTAGGCAAGCAATCAAAGCTCACGTCTTTTCTCTTTAAGTTTGTCCCCATATCTTTTTACATGTTTATAGATGTGATACGGTGATTTCCTCCCACACATTTCATCATCGCACTTTAATGAGAAGAGCCGAAACTCCAGGCCACCAAGTGTGTTCCTCGCGTCCATGGCGAGGAACTTTAATGAGTTTTTGAGGGGTGAGGGGGCTCAATAGTGTGTTTTTTTTTGTACTCTTATATACTTAAATATATATATAAATATAAAAACCACCTTCACCATCCATACTGACTCATGTTAAATGGCAGCTGTTTTTCCGTCGTGGTGTGTCCGATGGAGATCCTCCTCGGTGACTATGGTTTTTATAGAGTGCGGCTGAAGAGCAGATGCTGGTTTCTGGTCAACAAATGTGAGGCTGGTTTGTTATCTTCACCAGGCCCCGTGTCTACACGTCAGGTCGGTTCCTGAATGGGCCCGTTGGGGCTCTGGTTATCCAGCTGCCCCCCCACCCCCGCAGCAGTGAGCTGACTTAGCAGGTCAGCTATTTTAATGTGAGGGGCCTGGGCAGGTGAACATTCCTGCTCCGAGACTGACTCTCAGCTGTGCCCTGAGCTCCCGGGTGCCGAAAGACACAAGGGCTTGATTGTCGAGGCTTTTGCGCACACGCCCACATGCCTGGCATCGATAAGGCTATGCCCTCACTATGCCCTCCTACTGGTTGGAGGTGATGCCGATTGGGGGGTCAAACACACGTTATTAGATCTTGAGATCAGAATTGATTTTTTGTGTAAGTCTTTGGGGTATTTAGTGTTTGATGAAGGTTCTCAGCCAGAATGAAAGCGTGTCCCAGTGCCAGCAGCTGTTGGCAGGGCACTTCAACCTCCCCCCACCCTCCAGTTGCTGGACTCACCACTCCTGCTTACTCCCCTCAAAGCAGGGAGGCACCATCCGGAGCCCAGATGCCCCCCCCCCCCCCCACTTGAGTCAGCCTCACATTTTGTTAGCGAACTTAAGAAAGGAGACTTGTGATCGTTTTGTGGACCTGTGAGTTCTCTGTGGTTGTAGTGATGTCTGTAACTGAACTAATGATACACGTCTGAGTAAATCTAATTTCATGACAGTTGCCATAGAGAGAGGCTAGAACTCCTGTTCGCCCCTCGGGGTGGCAGTTGTTACTTCACATTAGGGTGATACCTCACGACCTCTGCCGTACAGTAGAAACGGGCCTTCTGCTGAATAAGCTCAGTCGTTTGCACTACAGTTCATTCCTAGATCTACTTTCTAGCGAAACGCCATGTACCTTCACCTCTCATGTGTAAAGAAGAGGCTCTACATGGGTTTGTGACTATGTTTCTTCTCTATAACTGGTTCATTTGTCTTCCTGTGGCCTATAACTGGGCCATGTTCAAGCTCTGTAGATTGTTTTTCACATTTCCATCCATCTAAGCCCTTTTATTATTTTTTCCAGTGAAAGCAAAACCACTGTCAGTGATGTTTTTGGGTTTTTTAGCTGTTGCAATTTCAGGTAATTATAAATAGTCTTAACAGTTTCTTGACAAACTGTTTTGGACATGCAAAGTGCAGACTCATGGCTAAGGGGTGGTTATTTTTTCAGCTAATTCGATGATGTTGGTCAGAGATTCTAAATGTGAACCGAAAAGCCCATGTCTGGTTTCTACTCAGGTTTCAGGCGTTCTCAAATGTATCTCTACGTGCTCGTCATATACCTCCCTTTCACCGCTGGGGCTGAAGAGGTTCGGAGGCAGTTCTAGGTAAAGGTTCCTGCAGCAGGAACTCTCCGCCACTCCGGTTCTGCTGGTGCCGTACAAAGCCCTTCAGCCTGATCTCAGACTGCCTCCTGAGAGCCACACACTGGGCGGCCATCCATCCCCCCACGCCTGCCTGGTTTTTCAAAACCGAGATTTACAAGTCTATATTTAGAAAATGCTATGTATGTTTGTAACAGAATAAAGGAAATTATAATTAATGGAAAACAGGCCCCTTTTTGCATTGCTGCTGTGTTTGTATTGCCATATATATACACATATATGCATTTCTAGATACAAATATTCATTTTTTTATCAACTTAATGTTGCAAAAATAGAAATTTCAGTCAAACTGCCTAATACTGAGTCTATTAAATGAAAGAAATGAGAACAAATGTTTTACTGAGCCTAGATAAAGGAGTTCCAACCACTCAGCGTTCAGCACCACCAGTATACTGATCACCACCTGATCATCTGGAATCATCTACTCCTGTTCATTCACTGTTTCAGGCCTTAAGTTAGATAGGATTTATTCTGCTTGAAAAATGAATGAGTCTTAACAAACAAAATTCATTCCCCTGAAACTGGTCAGGAACAAAAATAAGTGTGTGATCTACTTTCAGAATGTTCCATTCACGCTCCCATTCAGTCCTTGAGTGGAAATCAAGCCGGTTTTTAAATGAGCAGCTGGCAAACAAATTCAAGGGAAGTTTAAGGGGAATGTATTAACAGAAAATATTTAGTGGTGATTGAACTGTTGTAGACTAGCTTCAGTTCAATTCACTAAAGGGCATTTTAGGACACTAAAAGTAGTTTTATTCTGACATTGCATTGGAGAGCTCCTTTTAAGTGTTAAGATGAGAAGGTGGGTTATGAGTTGTGTAATTGTATCTCTGGTATTTGGTGGTGCTTTACTCATGTTTTATTTAGTAGAAGGTGTTAAGGAGCTTTCTGAACTTAACCTTGCTTGACCCCACGAGGATCTCCATGACCTCCACCCCCCACTACCATCAGGCTGTGTGGTGAAACAGAGCACCGATGGCTTGCGGGCATCACGCTCGGCCTGAAGCCAAATCATGACCGGGATTAGTTCACACGGAAAGAGCTCCTTGCCAACACTGCGTTTAGATACAAACGTTCACACAGAGACACTTACATGCAGTTTACTTCAGTATTCTCTTGGTTTTAGTGATTTTTGGGGGTCTGTTTGAAGTCACTGTATTTTGGGTTCTCCCTAATGGACATAATAAAAGGCCTATATCATTCAAAATTCATTTTTAAACAAAAATAAGTGCATTATCTACTTCCTTTCACTCTCCCATTCACACACAGTCCATGTGTGGATATTTAGCAGGTTTTAAATCCTTTGCCTTTATGATGATACAACAAAAATCAATACATTTACACAGACCCGCCAGTTCAGCCCACTGCATTTGACTCACACTGAAGCTAAAATAGGCATTTCAGCCCTGACTGGTATTTAAATGAATGCCAATATCTTTTTGTTTATTAGATTATTTACTTATTGTTGTATATGTGTTATAACAGGGTCAAACATTAGAATGAAATGTGTTGGATGATCATAAAACAAGTCAATTAGCATTTAGGTCGTACAGATATTTAAGGTACTGTTAAATCGATTGTATTTGTTAAATTAGCTGTGATATAAGAAAAAGCAATAAAAAGTTAATACATAGGGAAGTTGTGTACATGTATACTAGGCATGGGCCGGTATAAGATTCTGACGGTATGCTAACCTTGGATAAAAATATCACGGTTTCATGGTATTGTAATTACTGCTCTACAATGTTGTATTTAAATGTCTGGGTAAAAAAACTACTCTTTTTTCCCAACTGAACACAGTATATTTTATTTTAGGAAACATATAGAACATTTTGTAACGTTGAACATCAGGCAGAATAATTAAAATAAATAATTGAATCTTCTTAATTAAATATAGTTGCAGTCACTTGTGTGAGTCTAAACCTGCAGCTCAACAATAATCAAAATGAAGAACCAAATAAAATGTTCAAAAATAAAACTTCCTTTGAGGACACAAACAATGCACATACCGGACGTACGGTATAACTTTTTTTTTTTTATCGGATTTCAAACCGTTACTTTTTAAACCGCGGTAAACCTTGAAACCGTTTATTGTCCCATGTCTAAAGTATACACTATCAGTCCAAAGTTTTTGTCCACGCAGGGTTTACTGCTTATTAATTTTTTCAGAAACTGCGGATCTGTATTCTTGTTATTGGAAAAATGTTGACTGAGCAAATGTAAATCATAAAATATAAGATGTAAGAATATTGCCTGACATGCTTTTCACTGGTTGGGTTGTGATGCAGAGATAAATTCTTGACTTCCTTTTACATTTGCAGGCGCTTGTTACCTGTTTCAACACTTAATAACTCGTTATATAAATAGCACTTGTCTGGTGATCCACATTACGAATATATTTGGTGGCTTTTTATTGGTCCGTAGTGAAAAATTATTCAAATCTGACCATTTTTGACTAATAAAGAAATTCAAGTGAACGTAACGTATTTGTTAGCAAAGAACACTGAGTGAATATTAGTTGAGTAACATGAAAAATGGGAAAATCTCAGCATGTGCATGGAGTCTTGACTGGTACTGTTTATGTGGGGTGGGGGTGTAAGTATTGATATTAGACAAAGATATATATATATATATATCTTTGTCTAATATCAATACTTACACCCCCACCCCACATAAACAGTACCAGTCAAGACTCCATGCACATGCTGAGATTTTCCCATTTTTCATGTTACTCAACTAATATTCACTCAGTGTTCTTTGCTAACAAATACGTTACGTTCACTTGAATTTCTTTATTAGTCAAAAATGGTCAGATTTGAATAATTTTTCACTACGGACCAATAAAAAGCCACCAAATATATTCGTAATGTGGATCACCAGACAAGTGCTATTTATATAACGAGTTATTAAGTGTTGAAACAGGTAACAAGCGCCTGCAAATGTAAAAGGAAGTCAAGAATTTATCTCTGCATCACAACCCAACCAGTGAAAAGCATGTCAGGCAATATTCTTACATCTTATATTTTATGATTTACATTTGCTCAGTCAACATTTTTCCAATAACAAGAATACAGATCCGCAGTTTCTGAAAAAATTAATAAGCAGTAAACCCTGCGTGGACAAAAACTTTGGACTGATAGTGTATACTTTAGACATGGGACAATAAACGGTTTCAAGGTTTACCGCGGTTTAAAAAGTAACGGTTTGAAATCCGATAAAAAAAAAAAAGTTATACCGTACGTCCGGTATGTGCATTGTTTGTGTCCTCAAAGGAAGTTTTATTTTTGAACATTTTATTTGGTTCTTCATTTTGATTATTGTTGAGCTGCAGGTTTAGACTCACACAAGTGACTGCAACTATATTTAATTAAGAAGATTCAATTATTTATTTTAATTATTCTGCCTGATGTTCAACGTTACAAAATGTTCTATATGTTTCCTAAAATAAAATATACTGTGTTCAGTTGGGAAAAAAGAGTAGTTTTTTTACCCAGACATTTAAATACAACATTGTAGAGCAGTAATTACAATACCATGAAACCGTGATATTTTTATCCAAGGTTAGCATACCGTCAGAATCTTATACCGGCCCATGCCTAGTATACATGTACACAACTTCCCTATGTATTAACTTTTTATTGCTTTTTCTTATATCACAGCTAATTTAACAAATACAATCGATTTAACAGTACCTTAAATATCTGTACGACCTAAATGCTAATTGACTTGTTTTATGATCATCCAACACATTTCATTCTAATGTTTGACCCTGTTATAACACATATACAACAATAAGTAAATAATCTAATAAACAAAAAGATATTGGCATTCATTTAAATACCAGTCAGGGCTGAAATGCCTATTTTAGCTTCAGTGTGAGTCAAATGCAGTGGGCTGAACTGGCGGGTCTGTGTAAATGTATTGATTTTTGTTGTATCATCATAAAGGCAAAGGATTTAAAACCTGCTAAATATCCACACATGGACTGTGTGTGAATGGGAGAGTGAAAGGAAGTAGATAATGCACTTATTTTTGTTTAAAAATGAATTTTGAATGATATAGGCCTTTTATTATGTCCATTAGGGAGAACCCAAAATACAGTGACTTCAAACAGACCCCCAAAAATCACTAAAACCAAGAGAATACTGAAGTAAACTGCATGTAAGTGTCTCTGTGTGAACGTTTGTATCTAAACGCAGTGTTGGCAAGGAGCTCTTTCCGTGTGAACTAATCCCGGTCATGATTTGGCTTCAGGCCGAGCGTGATGCCCGCAAGCCATCGGTGCTCTGTTTCACCACACAGCCTGATGGTAGTGGGGGGTGGAGGTCATGGAGATCCTCGTGGGGTCAAGCAAGGTTAAGTTCAGAAAGCTCCTTAACACCTTCTACTAAATAAAACATGAGTAAAGCACCACCAAATACCAGAGATACAATTACACAACTCATAACCCACCTTCTCATCTTAACACTTAAAAGGAGCTCTCCAATGCAATGTCAGAATAAAACTACTTTTAGTGTCCTAAAATGCCCTTTAGTGAATTGAACTGAAGCTAGTCTACAACAGTTCAATCACCACTAAATATTTTCTGTTAATACATTCCCCTTAAACTTCCCTTGAATTTGTTTGCCAGCTGCTCATTTAAAAACCGGCTTGATTTCCACTCAAGGACTGAATGGGAGCGTGAATGGAACATTCTGAAAGTAGATCACACACTTATTTTTGTTCCTGACCAGTTTCAGGGGAATGAATTTTGTTTGTTAAGACTCATTCATTTTTCAAGCAGAATAAATCCTATCTAACTTAAGGCCTGAAACAGTGAATGAACAGGAGTAGATGATTCCAGATGATCAGGTGGTGATCAGTATACTGGTGGTGCTGAACGCTGAGTGGTTGGAACTCCTTTATCTAGGCTCAGTAAAACATTTGTTCTCATTTCTTTCATTTAATAGACTCAGTATTAGGCAGTTTGACTGAAATTTCTATTTTTGCAACATTAAGTTGATAAAAAAATGAATATTTGTATCTAGAAATGCATATATGTGTATATATATGGCAATACAAACACAGCAGCAATGCAAAAAGGGGCCTGTTTTCCATTAATTATAATTTCCTTTATTCTGTTACAAACATACATAGCATTTTCTAAATATAGACTTGTAAATCTCGGTTTTGAAAAACCAGGCAGGCGTGGGGGGATGGATGGCCGCCCAGTGTGTGGCTCTCAGGAGGCAGTCTGAGATCAGGCTGAAGGGCTTTGTACGGCACCAGCAGAACCGGAGTGGCGGAGAGTTCCTGCTGCAGGAACCTTTACCTAGAACTGCCTCCGAACCTCTTCAGCCCCAGCGGTGAAAGGGAGGTATATGACGAGCACGTAGAGATACATTTGAGAACGCCTGAAACCTGAGTAGAAACCAGACATGGGCTTTTCGGTTCACATTTAGAATCTCTGACCAACATCATCGAATTAGCTGAAAAAATAACCACCCCTTAGCCATGAGTCTGCACTTTGCATGTCCAAAACAGTTTGTCAAGAAACTGTTAAGACTATTTATAATTACCTGAAATTGCAACAGCTAAAAAACCCAAAAACATCACTGACAGTGGTTTTGCTTTCACTGGAAAAAATAATAAAAGGGCTTAGATGGATGGAAATGTGAAAAACAATCTACAGAGCTTGAACATGGCCCAGTTATAGGCCACAGGAAGACAAATGAACCAGTTATAGAGAAGAAACATAGTCACAAACCCATGTAGAGCCTCTTCTTTACACATGAGAGGTGAAGGTACATGGCGTTTCGCTAGAAAGTAGATCTAGGAATGAACTGTAGTGCAAACGACTGAGCTTATTCAGCAGAAGGCCCGTTTCTACTGTACGGCAGAGGTCGTGAGGTATCACCCTAATGTGAAGTAACAACTGCCACCCCGAGGGGCGAACAGGAGTTCTAGCCTCTCTCTATGGCAACTGTCATGAAATTAGATTTACTCAGACGTGTATCATTAGTTCAGTTACAGACATCACTACAACCACAGAGAACTCACAGGTCCACAAAACGATCACAAGTCTCCTTTCTTAAGTTCGCTAACAAAATGTGAGGCTGACTCAAGTGGGGGGGGGGGGGGGCATCTGGGCTCCGGATGGTGCCTCCCTGCTTTGAGGGGAGTAAGCAGGAGTGGTGAGTCCAGCAACTGGAGGGTGGGGGGAGGTTGAAGTGCCCTGCCAACAGCTGCTGGCACTGGGACACGCTTTCATTCTGGCTGAGAACCTTCATCAAACACTAAATACCCCAAAGACTTACACAAAAAATCAATTCTGATCTCAAGATCTAATAACGTGTGTTTGACCCCCCAATCGGCATCACCTCCAACCAGTAGGAGGGCATAGTGAGGGCATAGCCTTATCGATGCCAGGCATGTGGGCGTGTGCGCAAAAGCCTCGACAATCAAGCCCTTGTGTCTTTCGGCACCCGGGAGCTCAGGGCACAGCTGAGAGTCAGTCTCGGAGCAGGAATGTTCACCTGCCCAGGCCCCTCACATTAAAATAGCTGACCTGCTAAGTCAGCTCACTGCTGCGGGGGTGGGGGGGCAGCTGGATAACCAGAGCCCCAACGGGCCCATTCAGGAACCGACCTGACGTGTAGACACGGGGCCTGGTGAAGATAACAAACCAGCCTCACATTTGTTGACCAGAAACCAGCATCTGCTCTTCAGCCGCACTCTATAAAAACCATAGTCACCGAGGAGGATCTCCATCGGACACACCACGACGGAAAAACAGCTGCCATTTAACATGAGTCAGTATGGATGGTGAAGGTGGTTTTTATATTTATATATATATTTAAGTATATAAGAGTACAAAAAAAAACACACTATTGAGCCCCCTCACCCCTCAAAAACTCATTAAAGTTCCTCGCCATGGACGCGAGGAACACACTTGGTGGCCTGGAGTTTCGGCTCTTCTCATTAAAGTGCGATGATGAAATGTGTGGGAGGAAATCACCGTATCACATCTATAAACATGTAAAAAGATATGGGGACAAACTTAAAGAGAAAAGACGTGAGCTTTGATTGCTTGCCTACTCAATTCATGTTCTGGGGGGAAAAAATAACAGTAACAAAACACTGTAGCATTAACAGAGCTAGGAATATTGTGTTTAACTTAATAAATTAAACAACAACAAAAAAAGGCAATGGAGAACAGGCATGCACAACAAGAGAATTATTAGAAGAACACTTGATTGACTCGAGTGCTGTTTCAGATCATGTCAAACTAAAGGGTCTGTTCCATCCACAGTGGCGGTGAAATGTGTCTAAAAAGGCCAGCGCTGCCGGTTTATCTCGTCATGCCAACCTGAGAAACAGTTTTCAATCATTTCTACCCATTTCAACACCGCCTGGTTGGACTAGTCCTTTAAATTTAGCAATTTAAAAGAAATTTAAAAAGAAAACTAAAGAATGAACCACATAAACATGGATGTTGTGCGAATGAGTAAGGGGATGAGATTCATCTAAAAAACAAGCGGTCAAGATACACCACGTTAATGTCCTTTACTTATATAAGATGCTATTCTCCAACACTTTTCGGGAAAACAAATACACCAGACAGTCTCTGAATTCCACCATGTTATATATATATTTTTCTTTTTCTTATATATAAAAGTTGCCTCTTAGGCTTTAATAATTCTGTAATACACATATAACTTCTACTTTTATGTATTAAAAATATGCTGGTTTCTTCAGTAATTCTGTCATAAAGTATGATTTTTTTTCTTCTAAACAAAACAAAAAAGGAAGAGAAGAAAAACATTCATCTACACACTTTTTTTTGTCTTTTAAATAAATAAACAAACAAAAAAGGAGTGTGGTTTCATTGCATTGGCTCAGCTGTTCTCATCCCATATAGAGGGGAAAAAAGGACTTATTCAATCCAATGCAAGTCATTGGGATTTGGACCCGAGTTGGAAAAAGACAGTGCTCAAACTGCTTCTATATCACCATCAGTTTAGTAGGGATGCATCTACAGCAGTTGTCTCCAATGAGCCTGGAGATCCTCCTTCCTCACAATGTTCCAGCCAACACCAGCTCTACACAGAGAACTACTTCAGAAGTTCCTGATTGGCTGCAGTTAAGTAAGGGGGCGTGGCAGCAAACTAGATGCAAGCTGGAACTTAACATGGGAAGAGAGAAGATCTCCAGGAGGTGACCACTGTTCTAGACGCACTGGATGAGCTTCATGTTCTATTAGGCCAGTGTCACACCACAGTTCCTGTCATGTATGGAGGCATTTTCTCCAGTCTGGCCTTTTCATATCAATTAGCCAATTGGTTGAATTTAATTGAACAAGCTACAGGAATAACTAGTGAAGGTGGGCGCTCCAAAAGTTTCCTATGCCTTGCCAGGTAACGCCCACATAAAACAAAACAAATGACTTCCCCAGCTTGAAGAGCTGTCAAATAGTTTGAAAGCATGACAATATTGTTAAACTCTCCCACTACAAACTGACAGAACATTATGGTCTTGGCCATAACCAGGACCCCGTTTACACCTGCTTACATCATGTGATCTGTATTTAGATCAGATACTGATCAGATACTGATCAGATTTTATTCCGCATGCGTTTATTCTCTGAACTCAAGTGCATCTCTGCTCAGACTGAAACCCAATTATTATGTAAATATTCAAATAAGCTCATAAATAAGCTGCGGGACTCCTTGCATTAGCTCGTGCTGAAAGACAAAAGTTTAGAATTAGCAATTCCTGCGCCACTGCCGTCATGACCTGTGTGTGCTAAAACACTGCTGCATCAAGTGCCAAATAGCAATTTCTCTCAAAAGCAGAACAGTTGGGGTAGTAACAGCACTGAAAAGAGCTCTGGGTGGTGGGTGTGTCCACTCTGCTGTGTCTAGATGCACCTCAGAGACTCCTGAAGTGGTGTCAGTGATTAAGATTTAAATCTGGTTTAAACGTGTTCCCACCAGTACAGATATAATTCTGATTCTCAACATGCATTAAGTGACTGCGGGGTAAACGGGGTCTGCATTGTGACCATGGCTACCTTTCTTTTGGGCTGTAACCCTACTGACCGCCCACCTCTGAGGTTCAGCAGCATTAGTGTTTGCCATTATTAAAACAGAGAAAAAGAAAATGGAAAAACATTTGACCTGTCACATCAAGACTGTCAATTCTGCTGGTTTAGGACAAGGGCAGCCTCACCTTCAACTCCATGGCTTTAGAGGAGTTTCTCTCCAAAAACAAACAAAAGATAAACAGAACATTACCCCACTCCTCATCACACAAACTTCACAGATCTCATTGTCTAAGATTCTGTCAAAGTAACATCACGCAACAATATTTCTTTTCTTTGTATTTTTTTTAAGTATATGCTATTATTTGAGTCCATCATGCACTTTTCTGCAGAACCCTCCAGGAGCAGGGGCCCGTCCGGCCTCGGTGGCTGGGTCGGTCGGTTGGGTTGGGTCCAGTCTGGCCTGGTCCGGTCGGAACCGGTCCTGTCGGTGAGTAGGTCAATCATCATCCACGTCCTCACCCTCAGACTCCTCTCTCCTCTCATACACCTTGTCCCTCTGTCTCTCCTGGATCTCCTTCATCTCCTCTGCGTAGCGGCAGAAGGCCCCTCCGAACTTGCTCCAGGCCTTGAAGGGGATGGTGATGGAGTTCCTGTAGCTGGGCTTGACCTCGGACACCCGGAGGAACACGCCGTACTTGTTCGCCCCCACGTCGAAGAAGAAGCGCTTGGAGTCCACCGTGATAGACGTGCCCTCGGGCAGCTCTCCGTAGCCCCCCGCGCCGGAGCCGGAGCCCCCCCCGCCGCTCAGCTCCTCGTCGTCCCCGCCGTAGTCGTCGATCAACTTGGCCAGCGCGTCGCGGAATTCGATCAGCCCCTGCGCGGGCAGCGCAATGGTCTGCCCGGCCTGTAGGCCGCCCCCGGGCCCCGCCACGCCGAAGCCGGGGCCTCGATTGACGGTCTGCCGGATCCTGAGGAACCTTCCGCGCTGGTTCTCCTTCAGGTCGAGGTAGTACTTGCGGTTCTCTCGCACCAGGAACTCACTCTTCAGGGCCCGGCGCGGCCCACTGTCCTCTCCGGCCGATTGCGCGATCTGTTCGGGGCTGCTGGGCCCCAGCTGCGCGTAATGCTCGATGAAGTCTCCGAGGTAGTCTCGGAACTCGGCCGCCACCGACATGGAGAGGGTCAGGCGGCTCTTTGAGCCCCCGGCGCCCACCTCCGCGATCTTAATGAAACGACCCTTGGAGTTCTGCTTCACGTCCAGGTAGAAGCGCTTGTTCTGGATGTCAAGGCGCTTGGACGCCAGCTCCTGGGTCTCCTGCTCCCGCTGGAAGTGCTGAAAGCCTCCGCCACCACCTCCTCCGCCTCCCCCGCGCTCGCTCCCGCTGTCCCCATCCGCCATCTTCACCGCCACCGGCCGACTCCTCCGAGCTCCCGGACTCGCACATGCGCAGCCGAGCCAAGCCCTCATTGGTCCGTTTCCATGTCACTCGCTGCCGTGGGGGCGTAACGGCGCGCTACTATTGGCCACCATGTCCTCTGACTCTCTGTCGGCACAAACGCCGTTCCAGGACCTGCAGGAGGACCAGCCCCTCCCTCACATCCCAAACGCGCAGTGCAAGCAAAAACTGATCTCAGATCAGTTAAATGACGTGGAATCCGCACGACCCGGGCACAATAATAATGAAAAAAGCAAAAAGTATTTACTCTTTAAATATTTCCTCTTTAAATAATGTGTGCCATATGTATATTTCTGACATATTCATGGATTCTATTATATCAGGATGATGTTATAAACAACCACCCCAACAATATAACAATAAAACATGAAAACAATACCGAAAAGGGATTTACGTCAAGTGTGTGCGTGAGCGTGTTTGTGGGGAAAATGTTCTTAACCCTCAATGGCATGGTGTTGCCTTAGGGCAACAAATCATTATTTGGGTCCATACACTATTTATTTAAATTATTTTTAAATAAAACATCACATTAAAGTCTGATGAAAAGTCTGGGACCAATTAAATTTTAGGTGGTTTGACCTTTTCTCTGGGGGTGTAACAGTCCTATCAGAGCTGGGTTGGACACATTGCTAGCGTATGGTAAGATAAATTTTTTTACTTTTTAGCGCGTTTACACTGAAATAATTTTCAATAAATAATTGTTTTTGCATGTATATATTTATGTATGATTTTGTATAAATCTGTGCACACGAATATGTGAAGAAGCATTTTTGATTGAGCAAAGAAAACATTTCTCTTTATTTATATACTAAATTGTAATTTTCAATTTGCTGCCTCGGGGCAACATTGTGCAGACCACGTTTGGTTTGTTGTCTCAACAAATACTACAAGTGTACTTAAACGGCAAGGACCTTTTTATTATATACGTGGAATGAGGAACCAACAAGCAATAAATAGATTAGAAGGAGTTTTCTTGCAACAACAACTGCAATTTCATATGTTTTATTCCAACAAACATCAGTAGAGAAGAGGATAGGTCTATATATAAATATATATATACACACACATATATATACACACACACACACACACACACACACACACATATATATATATATAGAAGAGGATAGGTCTATATATAAATATATATATACACACACATATATATA
>JBBKCR010000034.1:9574633-9586276 GCA_037577295.1 Ladigesia roloffi | reverse complement strand
TAATCTGCGTTTGTGTTCTGCTGAGGAAACAAAGTCACCTTTGACTTGGATGCCCTGGGGGTAAGCAAATAAACATCGAATTTTCATTTTGGGGTGAACTATCCCTTTAAATTCTGATGTGGAGGCGAAATGATTGTATAGGGATTTTGTTTTTGGTGCATAAACCCAAACAATTATAATCAGCCATCAACAGTTGAAAAGATTAAAAACACGTATTGGATTACATGAAGACCTCCATATACCAGAACACCTGTTCATTTGCCGTCTATTGCCATGACAACAGATGCGGTACTGTGCAGCCCTAGACCATGGAGTTGATTCTGTATATCTCTCGGAGGAACTGGCTTGTGTTTTGACTTCATGAAACACAAAACTCGACCATTCAAACATTTATTAATTTGTACAAACAGTGTTCAGAAGGAAGCTGCAGCGTGTGCCCCCACTTTGGGTCAGTGCATTCTCAGTAGGTCTCCTCTCCTGTTGCCTTTGCCCATTATCTGTGTACAGAGAAAAGAATATGGTGGTATTATTTTAGAGAACAAGAGATGGATGACATGACCGTTTAGTTTTTTTATGGAATTTTCTCACCTGATTCCATGAGTTCAGTCAACCTCAGCTTTCCTCAAGTACTTTTTCATTACTGAATTAACATCTCCCTCACTGCCTTCAGCCTCCAGCCTTTGTCCCTGGGGCCCGCGCCTCTGCTGAGAGTCTCCAGAGCCAGAAGAGTCTGAGTCGGAGCTCCTGCGTGATGCTCTGGAGGGGGGTAGCTCCCCAAAGTGCACGCTGAGGGCGCGCCGCTGGCCTCCCCGGGAGCTGCCCCCCGCTAGGCTGCTGGTAGACTGAGCTCTGCGGATTGCCGGGACAATGTCTGAGCAGGTGTCCCCTGTATTTTTGTCTGTTTCTAGATTACTGAGCAGCCGTCGATTCTGAAACACAAGAGGCTCCGTCCCAAGCTGGGCCTCCCCACCTTCCGCCACAAGGCCCCCGAGCAGTCTTCGTCGGATTGGCTGATTGGAGCCTGAGCTGGAATATGTTTTTATGCAGGGTTCCTCTTCTCCTTCTTCAGGGATAGACAGGTTGGGTAAGTGGCGGCGGGGACCTGTGGAGGATACTGTGGAAGTGATTGAGTCGCAGGAGCTGAAACGATTCATCTTCCCGACAGTGGATGTGGCGGTGGGAGCAGTTGTTGTGGATTCGGAAAAGGATCTTAGGCTGGAGGCACGAGAAAGGAGAGGGCTCGGGGGTTTGAGGATGCCCGTCCGGGTCGGTTCCTCCAGACCCTCGTCGGGCCCCAGGGAAAGGGCAGACGCTCGGCGTCGGAGAGTGGAGGCCCCTGTTGTCTGGTAAATGGGGAGGGACACAGTGCTACCCTCTCCTATCTCTGAGCCTCTGTCCCAGCTGGCCCCGGCACGCTTTTTCCGTAAGCCCTCCAGAAGCTCGGACAGGGCTGTGGAGGACGATGCCCTGCCAAGGCCTGGGGGGCTCTCGGGCACGTCCTCTTCTAAGCCTTGAGAACAAGACCTGGCAAAGTACAGGAGGGTTAATCTTATTATTCATCAGTATATTCATCAATATAAAAAGAGTCATAATTCCATAGTCAATCATTTTTTTTGGGGGGGGGGGTTATAATTTTTACAATGACCAGCAGTAACGTACCTGAAGCTGTAGGTGCTCATTGTGTCAGTGACCGACTGGCGCCCAGTACTGCTTCCACCATACGGCGACCCTCTGCCCACGTGCCCCCCGCGTGGCACACCCAGCCACTGCCGAATGCCCTCGCCCACATCCTCTGTCCCAACGCTGGACCCCACGGTGGACACACTGTCACTGTCAAAGGAACACACTGTCAGTCAAGCTGCACTTTCCCCACTTTAGATATATGAGTGTTAACAGCTGTTAAACCTCAACACATGCCAGCAGCATGAGCACTAGGAGCTACATTAATGCCAGGATGCACATGGGCAAATGAAAATCCCACTCGGGCAGGGAGAGATGTGGCAAAAACCCTGGTGCTGGCACCTCACGCGGCCTCTGATAACCTCATTGGCACTCTGCTGGGCATGCATGCTCACTCAGCCATAAGCTCATTAGCCCAGGCTCCCTATCTACGGAGCGCTGTCGTTATCAGAGCTCTCCCCGCATGACCTGCTGCTCCAGAACCCGCTTACAGGCTCCGAGGTGTTGGACTGACACATACGGCACAGAGCTGAGGCCTGTCAAAGCCCTCACACCCGTACCGAATCCTGCCAATTCACATTCGAGTGGACAGGTACACTTGCCACATGGCTCGGTTTGTGTGATATGGAAATGCCGTTCTGTGGCGCTCCGGTAATTGGGCTTTTCTGCATCTGCGTCGCTTGTAAGGCCTAAGGTGAAGTGCAGCTATCACATATATATACACACACACATATACACACACAGGCTGCTATCCCTCTCAGAGCTTTTACTACCAACAGATGACAGAATGGAGGAATGGAGAGAGAGAGAAAGAGAGCAGAAACAGCACCGGGGGTCCCGGCTAATGCACATGCATTATTCAAGAGAAGCGTATCAGAGCCGCTGAACTTTTGAAGGAACTTGCGTACAGAGAAAAGCTTCTTGCATTTAACAAGGCAAACGCAGAGTACGAGTGCAGGGCAGTGTGTGGATGCTGCGGCCTGTTTGGCTTATTGTCTGCATTTAGCGGGAGGATGAAAGCAAGAGGATGAAAACTAGAGCTCACAAAATGTAATATCACTCTACACAACATTCAACTCGTGCAGGAAAATCCACCCAATACCCAATTATCCAAGCTGAGCTCACTGTGGAACAAAAATATTTCTGTGGTTAGATTGCTTCTGATTAGTTTACCTAGTTGAGGGAAATGTCTGTGAACACTTTGGAATAATTTTCTGCAAGAACGGCTCCTAAATTGTGAGCTGATCCTCATCTGACAGCCTTAATCAACAAACCAAGGTCACTGGGAGATAAATTCATGAACCTCCAGGACTTATGTGCTACAGCATTCGAATTGAAACAAAAGACAGTTTTTGGTATTTTTGCGAAGAGGTACTGTCGCCGCTGGAGCTCTTAAGAGCAGAAAAGATTAGAAAAGCACGTCCGAGACTGGAGACTCCACCTTTCTGCAGTCTGGCAGATCATTTAGATGCAGAAACGTTCGCTATTCCTCCAAGAGTGCACATGAGGAGTCTCAAAGTCTTCACGTCTACACATTCAGAACAGACGTCTGGAAGTCTTGTCCATATCCAGGCAGACGATTTTATCCTAAAGCGAATTACATTTTCTATGTGTATCACAGATATAATGAATGTAGTGTTCGGAGTCTTGCTCAAGGAACCCGAAGTCAAGCAGTGTTGGGTGATTTATAATGTTTCTATTTATTACACTGCCCATTCTCTTCTCACATACCATCTCCTTTGCAGCTTTGCACACACAACCCTCTGCTGCTGGAATACAGTACCTGTCAAAATATTCTATTCATCCAGGCTGTAGCTACACTAGATTGCACTAAAGCTTGTCTTGTCCAGTTGTACTGCTGCTCGTGTTTTCCTTGCACACTTTCATCCTGTCTGCACACCTGGTGTTGTGTTCTGTTTTGCTGCATGGTCCTGGAGGCACATTGTACGGTGTGTTTCTAGTCAAAATGACAATGAAAACCTTGACTTGGCTTGGTTTCCCGGCTCAAAACACTCATACAAAACATGGCAATGGATATATTAGGTAAATCAGGTGCCTTCTAACATGAAAATCACCAAATTGTGTTGGATTCCTGGCTTCCAAGTCTGGACTTACATTTACATACATATTTATTATATTTACAATACATTTACATCATAAGGACGAGGTTACCTGGCAGAGGCTGCTTGGTGTCATGGACAACAATGCTTACATACAAGCAGGAGAATGGGGTTCAATTCCTACCCTGAGTGACACACTACCGTACAGCACTGAGAGTCCTGAATGTGTAGAATCACATCGGTGGTCCAGGACAAAAACGTTGCCACGGTACAGGTCTGCTTTGCTGCCTTGAAACCATGAAAGCTCGAAAGCACTGACAGATCAATAAATGTTTTGTGTTAATAAACTGTAAAAACAGTATTTAGGTTATGCAACACATCCCTCTAACCGAATTTTTATATTTTAGATCGGTCAAGTCTGGTACCTTTAAGAGCTGGGATGTGTTCATGTGGGCGTTCCCAAACTTGACTGAGAAACACGAAGTGTTTGGAAATAACAGCCGTGTTTGTGCTTTCGCAAGCATTACTGAGGGGGCTCCAGATAGATTATGCTGTTTTAAATTCAATCATCCCAAAACAGAGCACAGTGTAAGCATATTAGATGGAGACTGCGCTCAACGCAGGATGATGGCTGTGTGGTTTTATAGTGCTGAGGTCATTTTGTGCTTCCAGTTTGACAGCCTTCAGTGAAATAGACTATATTAGCTGACCACTGGCACTTCCAGCATGGTGAAAGTGTGGTCCAGTTTAAGGGAAGTCACTAGTGCAGCTCCAGCACCAGAATCCTTTCTGTGGAAAAGAGCTGTTAGTCCTGATCTTAAATCCTCAAACCCACTGAAATGATGCGGTAAGTGAAAGCAGCCTTTTCAGAAGGAGCTTTTTTAGATGAGTGGTCTCCAATCCTTTTTCTGAAGATCAGCCTTCCTGAGAAGTCTTACCACAATCTGCAACAGCTGCTCTGGTTAATGAGTTTCTTCAGAGCTCCCTGATTGCCTGGAGTGTTAAGTAGGGGGGCGGGACAGCAGGTGAGATGGAGGGTGGAGCTAAACACAGCAGGAGAGGAATCTCCAGGAGAAGGAATGGAGACCACAGAAGTTCACACAGACATTTGAGTGTCTTCACCTCAAGAACAACTAGGTAATTAATTAATATATTGATTACTGACTAGGATAACTGACCAGATGTGTTGTGAGCAGGGAAGACACTAAGCTTCACTAACCATCTCTTATGTTGCATGCTTACAAAAAAAAAACTCCTTACCTTCCTAACCTTGTTTTACCTTCTTTTACAGGTGTCGTCTTATGTGTCGACCACACCATACTGCTGTACAGACTAGAAAACCTTGTCAGAATCATGGGAAACGCCTCATCCTGGTTTAAATCATACCTGACCGAATGCTATCAGTTCGTAAGTGTTACCAGAGAATCCTCAGCCCCTACCAAAATAAAGAACGGTGTCCCACGAGGCTCTGTTTTAGGACCACTTATATTTATGCTGCCCTTAGGGGCGGTTATTTGGAAACATGGAATTAGCTTCCACTGCTATGCAGATGATACACAGGGTATATCTCGGCAAACCCCGATGATAAACTTAAATTATATAAAATCCGGGACTGCATTAAAGATATAAAACGGATGTCCAAGAACTTCCTCTTACTAAATGCAGATAAAACTGAGGTCCTCCTTTTAGGTCCGAAAGCTGCTAGTAACAATCTGTCAGGTCTAATGCTTGTTCTCGCTGGATACTCAGCCTCTCCTACATCTACTGTAAAAAACCTCGGCGTTACCTTAGATCAGGGGTCTCCAACACATCGCTCGAGAGATACCAGTAGCTCGCAACCCCTCTCCAGGTAGCTCACCGAAGGGTTAACGAATCTACTTACATTTGTTCACATATCGCGTCTAAAAAAAACGCGAGGCACGTCACTTTCCCCTTCTTTCTAAAGGCGCTCGGGCGCTTGCGCTCCGGTAGTGTCTGTCGTTACTAAGCAACCATCAGCCGTGCTCTCCATTAATTTCAGCAATGGATTTCCACCAAAAAAAACACTTGCTGTGACTTTGCTACATTATTTATTTACGCAGAAAAAAACGCAGTAGTGTCTGGGAGCACCCCATTCTTCAAAAACGGAAAAAAACACGGGGAATTTTACCAGCTGATCTATTACAGACTTAACAAGGACCAGTTGGATTATATTTAAGGAAAAATTGGCCCAAGCGTCAGCAAACAGAGCTTCTCCCGAGAAGCCATCTTTGATCAGTGTAACGGAAAAGGCAAGGGAGCTAATTGGTTGAGTCTTGTCACAAGGTTGATGAGTCATAGTTGATGATTTGGATTCAGATTCAGATGATGGGAGATGGGCAGGAACCATGACCGCGGCAGATCGCTACAAATAAGAGGCTGAAAACTTATTTTCATGATACAAAAATGAGTAGCTCTCTATCATTTTCATTTTGTAAAAGTGGCTCTCAGAGGTAAAAATGTTGGAGACCCCAGTCTTAGATTCTGATCTTTCATTTGACACTCATAAGTAATTAGCTTTTCTTCGACTACGAAACATTGCTAAGCTACGAAGTGCATTATGTCTCCCCGATGCAGAAAAACTTGTCCATTCATTTATTACCTCTAGACTCGATTATTGTAACAGCCTCCTATCAGGCTGCTCCAATACAAACTTAAATAAGCTTCAATTGGTCCAGAATGCATCAGCTAGAGTCCTCACCAGAACCAGGAAATTTGACCACATTAGTCCAATATTATCCAGACTACATTGGCTTACAATCAAATATCATATTGACTACAACTACTGACCTGAACTTTTGTGTTACTATGAACCACCACGGTCACTCAGATCTCACGGTGCTGACCTAATTATTTCCACAATTATGAAAGTAAAAAAAAAATCCTGAGCCTGAACTTTTTTTTATTTGAAGGACTTACTTCAAATATTGACAATAACACAAATAAAGTAACAAGAGCTTAAGGTGCTTAAAAACTGCTAAATAACAGCAAGTGCTTAAATAACAAGTGCTCAAATTGCTAAAGAACTGAACTGCTAAACTGAAGATTAGAAGTGAGATCAAGGCCATTTTCACTTATTTTTTCTTTTTTTCTGGGTTGTAAGCAACAAATCATGTTCTGCTATAAATGTGCTCAAATGTATTTTTAAATCGCAGGGTCAGTCATAGACAACGGTGTGTCAGCTGTAACAGTTGCTCCCGGCAACGTCGTGGTGAGTTTGAGTGCACGGGCAGCGGCTCTATGACCGGAGTCAGGGTGCTTTCATATATGTGGTTTGGTTTATTTGGTCCGGACCAAGGGCAACAAATGATACATTGTAGAATTTGTAGTATTGAGTACCAAGTGGTCCGGACCACTTGAAATGAACCATAATGCAGTCACGTGACAACATATACATCACTTCTTGGATTTGCCACCAAACATGTCCTAAACTGCTTTTCGATTGGTCAGAATTAATGTGTGGGTATCCCACACTTGAATACTGATGCAGAGTTTCTTTGCCTTAACCCTGCACTGTTCTACTGAGCTATTAAACCCCCTTTCCCCAAGCTGTTTGCTAAATAAGCAAAATATTGCTGTGTTGTTCTGAGTTTTTGTAAGCTGGGACCTAATATGGTCATCATTGGATGAGGCTCCGCCCCTTCTCACAGCTCTGGGTCTGTCCGTGAACTCCTTAGAGCTATGTTGCTAAGCGCTAACTGAAACAAATACGTCTCCTCATCCTATAATGCACAGTACAGCTGACTACGAATTGCTCCAGTGTTCGTTTGAAAGCATACAGAGACCACCTCTACACCTCTAAATCGCTCACATCCTCTCGCTCAGCTTGTAACGTTAGTTAAATCTGCGTTCCTCTCATATGATTGGAAAATGAAACAAATTGGCTCAAACCGTGTGCGCAAGCTCGAAAATATATATATATATTTTCCATCACTGCCGCACGCCGGAGATCCGGAATCTGGAATACTTTAAGCCCTGTGAAAGCATCATCAGGGGGAAGATCATTCTCATATATAGCCCTCAAGCTCTGGAATGCCTTGTTGTATTTGATGTCTCCTCCCCCTCCCTCCTCCTTTCTTCCTCTCTGAGGAGGACGGGTTCCCCTTTTGAGTCTTGGTTCTTCCCGAAGTTTCTTCCTCCATTTGAGGGAGTTTTTCCTCGCCTCTGTCGCCTTCGGCTTCCTCACTAGGGGCTCGGAGCTGGACTCTGTAAAGCCGCTTTGTGACAACCTTGTTGTAAAAAGCGCTATAGAAATAAAATTGAATTGAATTGTCAAGATTGGTGTAGTTAGGTATCAGTGACGGTGTTGATCAGGTCTACTGAGCTACAGTACCACAGGCGATTGGTGGATGTTGACATAAATCTTGCTCTACAGGTCCTTGAGACTGTTGTGGATTACTTGAGCACTGTTGTATGTCGCTCTGGATAAGGGCATCAGCTAAATGCTGTAAATCTAAACTGTGATCCTCAAAGACCGCTGTTGTGGGCAAAATGGTTCAAAATACCTGCTATTTTCTTGAGCACAACAGATCAGCAGTACTTCTTGAAGCAGAGGAGGCTCCAAAGGGTACTACATGAGTGTGTGCATGTTTGATGACCTCGTTAAACGGTTTGTGGGGTTTGCCAAAAAGACTGTGACTCATGATTACAATTCGGGAAAGTGCAGACAATTCCCAGTCCTTCACAAACTGCTTCCTAGAACTGAACCGCACACAACGTAGCCTCGACTGTATGCATCATCATTATCGCTCGCACTCGTTACCTGTTTCCAGATACTGTTCTTTAGATAAACTCCACTAGATGAGCGGCTGGACTTTGGTGTATCTTTTCATAGAATTTGGTATAATGAGAGTCCGCTAATTTTTTCAACTTAACACTGCAACGCTTCAAGTAAAGTGAGGCCAAGGTGGATGCAAGAAGATTATGTTTTTAAGAGAAACTGAGGGAATACTGTCATAATGGTGAGTTTCTGCTCATTAGGGCTTCTCTAACAGAGATTTATCTGTGGAGACGTTCTGTACCCCGCTGTCAGATATAGCGCGGCTTCGGTCGAGCGCCACAGACTTTCGGATGAAGTTAATCCGTGTTATGCAACCGACTCCTGCATCTCCGAGTCTACATTCATGCCATCATACCCACACACAGAATATGGGGAGGTACACACACACACATGCAAAATTCAGAGCGTGTTGACAGCAGGGCAGCAGGGTGAAAGTGCTTACATATCTTTCTTTCTAGAGAGGGACTCCACAGCCGTCTGTACACTGGGCAACAAGAACAGGAGAGACAGTGAGCGAGGCTGGCGAAGGAGGACACTGAGGCAAGTCTGAGGCTTCAGAATGAGAGAGTTAGCTTTCAGCGATTTACTGCTGACCAAAAATAACAAATCAACTCGTATAAATAAGCCCTGCAGACCAGCGAGCAAATTGGGGCCTGAAGTCCATGGCTTACATAACTGGTCCAAAACTGCAGCTTTATTAGGCAATTTTTTACTGAGACTTTTTTTTTTACACCCTTTTACAGTTTTAATTATAGCCTAACCTGAGCATCAGCTGTCTCCAAGTCAATCCTGTTGTGTTTTCATATGAATTGAATTAATTTTAAGTATAAAACGTTTGAAACATACCTCTTTTTATTGCTTTGTTTTTCAGAACACCTGTGTCAGCTACCTTGGTTCAAATTGGTTTAGACAGTAAACAAGTTCACAGTTCAATTCATGGTTGTATGTAGAGACCTTTCAATTACACTGCACTCCAACTGTCTTGCTAAAAATGTCTGAAAAGGCTTATGGAAAATGTTTCCTTTTTAAATTAGGTTTAATTAAATAATTAGCAATTATTTTAAGTAATAGAAAACTAACATTTTCTAGTCAAGTCAAATATGTCACAGTTACCGGCACCCAAAGAAATCTGAGATCCCTCATATTTGAACTCAAATTCCTGTTTTACTTTGGTATAACTATGATGTGACACACACACACATCCCATAATCGTCACTATGGAGATGATTCAAGGGCAATATGACAACATTGTGGTGAACAATACAGGGAATTGATACAAGGACTTAGCTGCTTGTCCTAAAATGCCCCAATCAACACTTCAGGCAATCCTTTTGATGTTTGTGAAGTTAAAACATATCCAGAACCCTGTAAGAGGATACAAGGCTGTTTCCTTAGTAAGGAGGATGGAGAAGAGAAACCTCACAGGTGTAAAATTAGGGTCACTGTGTCTCCAAATCCACGATGAGACGTCGCCTCTGTGCCGAACTTCTAGAAACGATGCCCAAAAGGAGCCTGTTCTGTCACTGGAGTTTTAACCGGGACAACCGAATGAAAACTGACCTCTAAGACTCCAAACTACTCCAAAAGGAGAGTTTTATTGCAATGTGACACGTGGTGGAGGACCTGTGAGGCTGTTGAGGTGTTTCTCCTCCAAAAACACCCTTGGCAGGATTGTTCATGGCTTCTTGGGATAGCAGGAGATCTTCCATTAAACCTGCCGGTCTAGGATACAACCTGTTTGTGGGTGAATCTTCCAAGAGGACAGCGATTCAAAGCACACACCAAAATCCACCAAAATGGGGTCAAAAGACCACAAAATCTGACTTCAGCCCCCTGACCTGAAACCAGGGTGAAACCTGTAGGTTGAGCATAAGAGATGACCAGAACCTGGTGAGATTCTGCATCGAGGAACATTGGAAGAACCCTAGAAGGAATGGTGGATAAAGCATCCTAATGAGTTCCTAATTCTAATGAAACAGGCAAAAAGGGTGTCATGCAAAATGCTTAAGTGGTGCCAATATTTATAAGCATAAAATTATATTTTTGATCCTCTGTAATTTTTCCCTCTGTTTAATGGCTCATATGGGAACAATATGTTCTGCTAAAGGCATTTGATAAACATTTGTCACGCATTAAAAAAGGTGCTGATGACAAAACCCTGGGATGAATGTGTCTGCCGGTTTGGGATGGAAAATGTCTTCACAACTGAGGTGGAATTGGAGGAGGATCAGACCAGACCAGGCTAACGCTGAGTCCAGTGAGAGCTTGTGCTTTCCAGCTACCGGCTGGATGAGAGGTTTAGTGGGCAACCTTGTGCCATTTTCTGTTTAATCAATGAAATATTAATGAAAGCGATTAGGGGACCAAAAAAAAGTAATTTCCTGTCAACATGTCCCCTCCTGTAGTAATAAAGGTCATACCTTTCGTTGTCACTTTCATCACTGGACTCCACCTCCTCCAGGGCGGCCTGCAGGTCGGCAATACGCCGGATTGATGTCTCCAGATCGGCCTGCAGCGTCTGGCGCACTGCGCTCAGCTCCTCCACTTGCATTTCCTGGGAAAAGATAAGAGCAGATCAGGCCTCCTGATAATGGGAGACATCCATAAATGCAAAGTTTGCCAGGGCAAAAAGACAAGATGAAAACAGAAAGAAAAGCAAATGACAATGTAGGAAATCGGCTGATGGAAAATGAATTAAAAAATTGAGTTGTGTGGTGCATGCGCATAATTCTACTTTCCTTATACATACTAAACTGGAGAGAACATCAGATTGATGCATTTAATATACATGCATATTGTATTTCATATAATGTATACTTAGAATAATTAATAAATCAATACACTACATATATAATGTATCTTGGTGTTACTTTTGACAAAGATCTGTCTTTCTCGCCACAGATAGATCAGATATCCAAAACATGCAGATACCTTCTTTACAACATCAGAAGAATTCGACCCTTCCTCACCACAAAAGCAATGCAGATACTAGTCCAGTCTCTTGTCATCTCCAAACTGGACTATTGCTACTCTCTACTGGCTGGACTTCCACAGAAGGTAACTAAATCTCTCCAGCTTATCCAGAATGCAGCCGCAAGATTGGTC
>JBBKCR010000034.1:9480929-9493770 GCA_037577295.1 Ladigesia roloffi | reverse complement strand
AATCCAACGGTTATCCAACACTGACACCTGACGCACCTGACGGTGATTCAACACTGACTCCACGTTAAAATGCCGGCCTGGAAAGTCCTTATGGTCACATAACCATACAGAGAAGCACAGTTAAGTTTAAATTCCACTTCACTAAAAAACGAAAGGGGAAGGTGTGGTGACATCAGCAGACCTCACATCACCTCGCGAATCGCTCCAAGAATGAAGGGGACCTAAAGGAAAGGCCAACAATAGTGGGAGTGATTGAGGCTGATGGAGGAAAAGCCGGATTGTGGCGGTTTTTAAACTGGAGTCAGGAGAGAACTCATCTACGTGGCCGTTTCCGCTCGGCACATTAATTGTTTGGCTGCAGTGGAGTGAGAAGCGCCGAAGGGCAGGAAGGTGGCCAGGGCCTGCAGCTGCATTACTTCACCATGTTGATACAGGATTTTCCCATCATTGTTTCCCTCCTGTTTTCTCCTGAGCTGGAGTTGCATTTCAGCCTTAACGGAGTTCCGTGTTCGCCAGAGTGTTTGTGTTGTCCTTTTCCTTTTTTTTAACCTTGTTGCTGTTTACAGTCTCCATTAGTCAACAAAAGAACAAGTGAAGAGTGACAACCTGACAACTGAAATCTGCTGAGAGTGCTGATGCAGCCGAAGCCAGACCACCCGGCTTTACTCCACGTTTGGAATAAGAAACAGGCTTCAGCAATACAAGCGTTATTTGTACACCACATTTTTTCTATGGCTCAACCTTTAATTCAGAAGACATTAAATGTGCTGTCCAGAGATCCTATAAGCATAAAAAGCATAAAAAACAATACAAGAAACAACAAAACCAATATTTACCCTCTGGTTTCCCTGTGGGATATTTTTGTCCACTCTCTTAAAAAAAAAATTATTTAGCTGTGTTAATGTTTATGGAATGGAACCCCCAAGGGTCTGGAGTTCTTAAAATGTTTTACTTCAACTATATATCAATAATATTCTCCATACATCCAATTTTGAACACTTGACACGCTCGTGGACACTTTGGCTAATTGAAACCAATTAAACTGCATTTCATAATTCCTTGTTATTTACATTTTAGTTTAAAATGCTTTCATTCTAAACTCAGCACTTGAGAAATTTAGTTTTTAGTGTTTTTTTTACCTGAATATATAATTTATCCATTTTTGGCCAAGCGAGAAAGTTTATAGAATCATTTTATTATCATGTGTGTATGATGGCTTACTGCACTCCAGTGGAACAAATGAGCGACAAAATTCCATCAGAGACAATTCCAATAGAGAAATTGCCCATTTTTTAAGGTTGTTTACTAACAAGTGCGTGGTAAAAACAAACTGGTATTTGATGGATTAAAAAAAAAAACCCCAAAGGAATAGATATTGAATATTAACTGATGTTAGTTACACACTTTATGTGGTAAAATATATATAATAATATATAAAAAAACATTTAAAACTACATTTCTCAAGGGTTGAGTTTAGAATAAAAGCATTTTAACCTAAATTTGTTATTTAACAGAATCAGAATCAGAATCAGAATCAGAAAACTTTATTTATCCCGAAGGAAATAGTTTGTGGTGACGCCACATTACACAGACACAGATCAACACGAGACATCAGATTAGTGCAATTAAGATTAAAAATAGAATAGGAATAAGATTACTGCTGTACTAGGATAAATAAATCAGGTGTAACACAAGTCTGAATAACTAACAAAATAAACTTAAATATTGCCTTGAGTTCTTATCTCCGTTATGTCAGCACACACAACAACACTGAGTTTCTTTTGTTGTTAATGCTCCGGCCAGCTTCAGGAAGGTGATGTGTTCATGCTGACGAATGACAAATACAACTGTCCACATGGTCTTAGTTGTCTTAGGGCTGTTTCTGGAATGTGTTTGGGTGGGGAATGTAAACTATTATATAAATATAAAGGATTTTCAACAAATACAGTTGTGGCCAAAGTTGGGGAGAAAAAATGGCGTGTTCTGAATGTTCCTAAATGTATTCAGAAAGGACATAAAGAGATATTTTTGAATAAGGTCAGTATAAAACCAGTCCTGATGATCATGTGTTCACTGTGGGATATTTCAGCATGGGCTCTCTGACCGGTCTGCAGGTACTCCACCCCACACGAATCAGGGGGCTGCACCATGTGTTCTAACCCCACAACATCAGAGCAGCATGAATTTCTTCAGGAGATTGTTCTACCACAGATCTTCTGTGGGATCAGACCAGACAGGTCTGGTCTTCACTCCCAACATCCATCACTGAACCTCGGGAAACTCATATTGGATTTTTAAAATCATGTTTTATTATCCTGTTGCTGAATAATAAATAATGATGAAGAAGAACGCACAAGCTGTTGGGAAGTGGCCTTTACTGTAATATCAACAGTTTTGGCTGCTGATGGTTTCGTCTCCATGGCGATCATCAGACATGTTCTTCATTATGAAATCTAAGATCTGGAGGAATAAAAGGACCCCCAAAGTGGAAGCTCTCCTACACACAAGCCTGCAAGAAAGACCATCTGGAATTCAGAGAACAAATCAAAAAAGAGAAAAATCTGAGCTGCAAACTGTCTTTACTGAGGACAATGGATGGATGGATGGATGGATGGATCGATGGATAACAGAACAGTGAAGGACTGACCGCTTAGCAACCCAAACATTTCCTTAAAAAAATTCTTTATAGGTAACAGGACAGCACGTAAATAAATAATAAATTCATATGTAAAGAAAGATGTAAAGAAGAACACGTTCTCTCTATCTGTGGGTTGTTTTACTTGTAAACAACATTAAAGTCTGGCTTCAGAGAGAATCAGAGTGGAGGAAGCGGCTCATCCTGCAGTTTAGGAGGGCTACGTGTCTGATGTGCATTTTTCTATAAGGAGAGGAAGCTGCGCTTTCCTGGCCTGATTTGCAGGAACAGCTGATGAAGTGCTGGACATTCTTCTGAGGCTTCCCTACTGTAGATCAGTGTGGAAACGAGACTTTCATGTCAAACCTAAACAAACAGATCCTTTCCTGATATAGGATATAGGACACTGTGTAGGGTGATACCTGTCTTCCTGCAGGTGTCAGGCCATAGCACCGCCATTTATCACCTTCCTCTCATTTATCACCTTCCTCTCTACTTTTTTCCTCATTTTAATGAGAAATAAAAAACTAAGCAAAACAAAAACAAAAAGAAATAGACCACAGGAAACTAGACTATCCCCACATTCAAACTCAACTTTCACAATAAAAGACAGAATTATGTGTCTCCAGTATCGTGGAGCAACAACCGAAAACCTCAAGACCACCAAGCAAAGACACAAGTAAAAAATATGAGAGCAACAATAAAACTGGACAAGACAAGAAACATTTTGTGCAATCAGCAAATGCTACAGCCTGGATGAATAGCCTTCAGTATTTACTGCTATTTGTAGAAACTATAACTGAAATAATATAAATGATAAAAGTGTTATTTGTTTAACTGGGTTTTCTTTGTCTGTTGTTCTGAGATCTTATAAAACTCACAAAATTTCTAGCATGGCAAGAGACAGACAGATGGATAGATAGATAGACAGACAGACAGAATGGGTCTTCGCCTTGTCCGCTCTAAAAATACCAAAGGGTATTTAATGTTATACCGCCCCCTTGTGTTGACCTGTGTAATGATGCACAGATCCAGAACAAATGTATTTCCTGCTTTATTTGTTTCTTTTAATCTATTTTTATCATTATTCTTCAGACTGACACGCCAGCTCTCACCTGCCTTGTCTGGATACCCGTTAAAATCTCTGAAATTCATCGTCCAGGATGCTAATACCGCCATCACGGCAGGAGCGATTCCTGGGCTCTGATTGGGCAACATTTTCCGGCATCCCGCGCTTGGATTGGCTAGAATGAATGACAGGCCGTGCGTGTAGCCATTCGTAGCGCAGAAGTGAAAACACACACATACACTCACATACACACACACACACACACACACAAACAAGCACACACATCGGGACGCGGGTGAGGATGACGGCCAACAGCAGGTACAAGAGTCGCAGCCTGAAATCAGGTAAAGTAGAAGATCTGCTGCAGCGCAGATGTTTCCTCTGCAGGCTCTTTAAATACTAACCTCCTCTTCCTCCTCCTCCTCCTTCCTCTCTCCTACATGCACCGCGGGGCGTCTCCTCCTCCTGCTCCTGCCCTCCTTTCTCATCTCCTTCTGCTTCCTGGAACTCAGAGGATGGAGAGGTAAGTTCTCATCAGCACCAGAGGAGACCACCTCTCCCCTCTGCTCTGCTCATCATCATCACCATCCCTGCAGCCTCCAGGGCTCAGAGCTCCGCTTGGCCCAGACGCAGGCTCGACCGAGTGCCAGATACAACCTTACCTGAGGCTCGAGCTGTAGTTGGGATGTAAAATTAAAACCACCCCCAACATCCCCCATCTGTAATGCTTCTGTCCAGGTGATCTGGCCCATTTGCTTGCAGGAGCTCTGCACAGCTGGGCTCGTCCCACAGAACAGAATGGATTTATTTGGTCATTTATTTATTCGTTATTACAGCGAAACTGCAGGAGTAATGCACACTTCACTAATTGCATTTATGTCCAGCTGCTCCGAGCACTTCTGCACGAAACACTGCTTCATTACCATTGCAGGAACAGTTGTCCTGAGCTGTGGAGGACGGATTGTTCATGTTTATAGGGGTGTAATAATGGAATATTGCGACACGCAACAAAATTCACTGTGGAGAAAAAAGCATTCTGTGAATTATATTTGATGCCGCTGCGTTGTTTAAATGGTTAAATCCAACCAGTGCACTAAACAGTGTGTGGGGAAGCTGGTGGCCTCACATTTAGTTTGCCCTGAGATCAGAGGGTTGTGGGTTCAAATACAAGGAATGCTGGAGGCACCACTGCCCCGACACAATGCTCCCGGGGCACCCAGGTGTTGGCACCCCACTTCTTCACTTGGTGAATGTAAAAACAAATAGTTAATATATGACATTAAGAGGCCATTTTACGTGAAAAGAATCACAATATGCAACAATGTGATACTGAATCATGAAGAATAAGCTTTCTATTAACAACATTCTCATTGTTTAAGATGTTTTGGTGTGTGTTTATAGTTCTAAGTGCATAGAAAGATACCAAAAATGAGCCTACACTCAATTCACACTTCCCTTGCCCCCCACAACTCTCGTGTCATTAGTCTTACGATGCCACAGTTAAACAAATGTTGTCAAAAATAAGGAAACATGAACCTAGGATTGTGAATTGAATGCTGGGTGTGTTGCTGCAGCCCTCATGTTCTGTGGTGGATGTGCTCTATGAGCAGATACTGGAGGACGTGTACTGGGTTGGAAAATATCAGCACATGTCCTCCACTCACTCGAGGGCGTCCTGCTGAAGCCCATATAGTCTGTATGTTTTCTGTAGGAGGAGGCATGCTTGTTCTTTCTTCATGCTAATCAAAATAAATGAGAAAACGAAAACGTGCAGTAAATTCCCCCTGGAAGCTGGTGGTCATCTGGTTCGAAAACCAAAATTCAGTATTTGTTCTGGGCCATGAGGACCAGTACAGTGTTTCTTCTGTACTGGTGGTTAGGGAGCTGTCTTTGCAATCAGAATGTTGTGGGTTTGAATCCCATGATCCCACTGAGGTACCACTGGACCAGCGACTGGCCCCACATGCTGCTCTGTTGGTGGCAGCCCAATGGTGAATGGGTTAAATTCAATTGGTGAATGTGTTTAATGCAGAGAAGGAACTTTTTCACACACTGTTCACTCTGTCAGAGATCAAAGCCTCACCTGTGCACTTAATACAGACGTCAGATTTATTCTGTAGACAGAGCAGTGATCACATCAATACAATTACCCCAGCCCAATTACTGGGAGGGGAAAAATCACCTGCTGTAATGTTCTGTATAATATACTGTATTGTCAACTCAAGCGAGAGCCATTTTAGGGCATTTTAGGGCATTTTTGGGCATTTTAGGGCATTTTAGGGCATTTTAGGGAATTTTAGGGCATTTTTGGGCATTTTCCAGCCTCGCTTTATTCCTTAGAACTGAACAGTAATGAATTTACGACAGGCTTTTACGACACATATTTATCATAAAGACTAGCAGATAAATTGTTTGTTTTGTTTATATTTGGCATCAAGTTCTTTTATAAAAATGAAAATAATGTTCTGGCACTATTATATCAGGTGAATAATATTTTTATGGCCACAGAAAGTATAATACTTGATTTGTGGTGCAATATGGCTACTATCGGAATAATCGATATCAGATCAGCCCTTTTGAAAATAAAAGTGCCATACTGTATTAAAAGCAGGGTTAATTACCTGGCCTGTCTGGATGATTTGACTCACATCACTCACTTTTGAGGTGGAAATTTGATTTTGATTGATATCGGAATCTGAATCCGAGAATTTTATCAATCCTAGCAGAAAATATTTATATAAGGACTGCACTGATACTGAGACACAGAGACAAGAACAATATAATATATATAATATATATACAGAAATGCTGGGTATAAATACTGATATCAGAGTGTCTGTTTCCATTTAACCAACTGTGGTAACGTCCTCTTCTTTACATAGTGACACTGTAGTGATGCTGGAGGCCAGTATAGGAGCATGATGTTCATATATGATGCCGCTCGGGCCTGAAGATGCAGTTTGGCTCTGTGTCAGTTTTATATAACCGAGAGTGAATTATATAAGAGATGGACGCGAACAGTTCGCTCCTAACTGTGTCTTCTCTCGTGTCCTGCCGAAGAGCATCGTCCTGCCACGGGAAAGCCTCCGGGCTTCCCCATAAGACCGTCCCCGTCATCTTTCATTTCCCTCAAACACTGCAGGAATTCTGGGAATGTCCTACTAATGGAGCTGGTGGGTCAGAGCGGCACTGAGGGCCTAAGTGGGCGGGGGGTGGGGCGGCGGGCGCCACTTACAACCGAGGCTGCTTTAGAAATGCCAATACCATTACAATGGTACAGTGGACAAAACGTAACAGTACCTGTCAGGCTTTCCAGTCCCTACAAGACCAAGACTAAGACCAAGACCAAGATCTAGACGTCTTTATTTTTGCCGTTCGAGAACACTGGAATGTCGTGTGGATCAGTCTGTCCCATTGAGGCCAATTAACTACACAGCAATTAACACTTAATTACAAACAGACAATAACAAATAACTTAAGGTGTACACAAGATGCGGCTCATAAGAAATAAAAGAAAATATTACCACTGAATTAAAAAAAAACGTGTGAAACCAGTTGGTTAAGCGTCAAAAATTAAAACGTTCACAATCAAGGGGAGGTGAAGAGTGAGAGAAGGACCTGCAGTGCAGCTGAAAATGAATCTAGAGCTTTTTTCCACTGTGTCTCTTATTAAATTAGGCATCAAATAATTATTTTTGCCCTCTTTCCTGCATTCAACTCTGCCTAATATAATATGTGACCATTCTGTTATACATGGACACTGCACGCAGTGTGACCAGCACAAAATTATTTTCTGTATTTAAACTCATTCACCAAGTGAAGCAGCGGGCAGCCAGGAACACAGTGCCCAGTCTCTGAGGCACCGCTAGCAGTCCTGGGATTTGAACTCACAACCTTATGATAGGTGGGTGAACACGCTGCGCTGGAATTGGACCACCACTGTTCTTCACCTGCGGAGGGTTAATGTTCTGGCTATTGTTGGATATAGTTGTTACCGAAATGCCGTATGTGTTTTTTCCCAGGAGAAGGACTATGTGGGCTTCGCCACCCTCCCAAACCAGGTCCACAGGAAGTCTGTGAAGAAGGGGTTCGACTTCACGCTCTTGGTGGCGGGTGAGAACCTCTGTCTGTTTTCTCCCTCACGCTTCAGAAGCCGAGGAGGTTCTAACTGGCACTGCTGCCATGTGTTTCAGGAGAGTCTGGTCTGGGAAAGTCTACGCTGGTGAACAGCTTGTTTCTTACAGATCTTCACAAGGACAGGAAGCTGCTGAATGCTGAAGGTTGGTGGATTCAGGTTGAAGGAGAACGTTCCTCAACCTTAACTCTGTTCACACAGAAGCTTTGTTGTATTTTCTGACACTTAGAAAAGAATAGGAGGCCTGTTCTCTCAAAGTACAAAGTACAATAGATGCTGAATTGTATAATTTAGATCATATTTTTCATGGTTATTATAGCTTAAACTTGGGTTTCTACTGATATCTCAAGTTAACTGGAAGTTATTGGAACTTTTTTGAACCGAATTTCTGTGCTCAATGGACTTCTTCATTTTATTAATAAGAATAATATTTCTAAAATAATATAATAATAATAATAATAATAATAATAATAATAATAATAATAATAATAATAATAATAATAATAATAATAATAATAATAACAAGGAATCACTGTTTCAGAGAGCAGCTTTAACTCCATTCAGACTTGTTGTCATGGCAATATGAATCAGCACATCCAGGAAGTGAATGAAAAATGTGATTTTCAACAACCTTTCTGATGATTAGAGCGAATTAACCAAACGGTGGAGATCACAAAACACACGGTTGACATCGAGGAGAAGGGGGTGAAGTTGAAGCTGACCATTGTTGACACTCCAGGCTTTGGTGATGCTGTCAACAACACAGAATGGTACGTATCCGCACTGAGGGCTGGTCTGAGAGAGAATACATCACAGCCTTTCTGACACCCAGGATTTAAGAACTTGTCTCGTATGGAAGCAACCAGTCTGTGCAGTGTTATGAGTTTGGGTGGTTGTGACTCATATCCAGAACCACCAGGTCTGCTGCTACAGCTGCAGTTATAAATCTGGCACTGTGGCGCCGATGCAAATTAGGCAAATGTTCCAGTTTCTGTGTAAATGTGTTACAATCATAAACTCTCAGGAGCTCTGAGAACCCATGCTCACCATCTGATGCTTAAAATAATGAGAATAACTCTTATAATTATGAAAAACTATTGGATCTCATTGTCGCAGAGATAAAGAATCCAAGGTACATTATCATAATTATACTCAATTTCATGAGACTACGGATGGTGTTAAAAGTTCTTAGGTCAGGAATGTTCTTGTTATTGTGGTGTATTACATGGCCTCATAGCCTGGAGGTCTTGAGGAGGCCGTTAGTGAATGATATGTGTGTGTGACTCTCCAGCTGGAAGCCCATCACTGATTACATTGACCAGCAGTTTGAGCAGTACTTCAGGGACGAAAGTGGCCTGAACAGAAAGAACATCCAAGACAACCGCGTCCACTGTTGCCTGTACTTCATCCCTCCTTTTGGACACGGGTACGTCCAATCACGCCTTCAACCACAATGGTTCACATGCATCTCTGTAGGGGCTGAGATGTTCCGTTCTTGAGGTTAAGAAGCAGTGAGTCAGGATGAGAATGTTATATTTATTCACTGTTCATTTTTTCTAACATATATAAGACATCTGTTGACATGCAGAAATACCACAATCAGCCCATAGCAGTGGGTCATATGGCCTAGAAAAAATATTACAATACTTTTTCATGATTCATACTATGTTGCATATAGTTCGTTTAGTTGGAATTTGCAAATATTGACAGCTAAAAGGTTTAAGCATTTAATTTAAACATTGTAACTGTAAGTACTGTGCTATGTGTGTGTATATGTATGGGTAGTGTGTGTGATGTGTGTAATTTGTGTGATGTATATGTATGTGTAGTGTGTGTGATGTGTGTATGTGTCTGTAATGTGTGTGATGTATAGATGTGTGTAAAGGGTGAATTGTGTAATGTGTGTGATATGTATGTGTGTGATTGGTGTGGTGTGTGTGTAGTGTGTGATGTATATGTGTGTAGTCTGTGTTGTGTGTAATGTATATGTCTGTGATGTGTGTGTGATGTGTGTAATTTGTGTGATGTATATGTATGTAGTGTGTGTGTAGTGTGTGTTTGTGTCTGTAATGTGTGTGATGTATCGATGTGTGTAGTGGATGAATTGTGTAATGTGTGTGATATGTATGTGTGTGTGATTGGTGTGGTGTGTGTGTAGTGTGTGTTGTGTGTAATGTGTGTGATGTATCGATGTGTGTAGTGGATGAGTTGTGTAATGTGTGTGATATGTATGTGTGTGTGATTGGTGTGGTGTGTGTGTAGTGTGTGTTGTGTGTAATGTGACACTTCAGAAGTCAAGAGAAAAAGTGGCAATCATTGGGTCCAAGCAAATATGCGAATCTAACCAAACCAATGAAATCTGAACAATTCCTACCAATTTTGGCGAAATGGTTGTTGGTGAAAAGCGGTTTTGTGTCTACCTACAGGGGGCGCTAGTGTATAGGGGCATGCCAACCTAGAGACAGATCTCTTATTCCGTATCAGACATGCCAGGCTACAAGCTCACCTGTCTTCATGTGTACTGGAAAAGTCTGAGTGTATGAATTCGTCAAGCAAAAACTGATGAGAAAATAGAAACTTTGACAAGTTCTGGATGAGTTTTGCTGTCAAAAATATGAACACAAAGGTTTTTGATTCAATAATTCAGCGAACTGGAAAAAATCTAAGTATACATGATAAAAGTATTGGTCAGTGTTCTCAAAGCACTGATCCCATCTACTATTGAATCTACATATTGTTATATTTCCCAAATCTGTGCTCCCTAAACACCTAAAAACAAAACAAGGCTGCGGCCGCTGGACGTGGAGTTCATGAAAGCACTTCAGGACAAGGTCAACGTGGTTCCCCTCGTCTCCAAGGCCGACTGCCTGACGCCAGCAGAGATGAGGAAGATGAAGGACAGGGTAAACACACACACACACACACACACTCTTTATGTAATATGTAGTGAATGCCTCTGGTGTGAGTGTGTGGTCTGTCCTTGTGCTGAAGGTGAGAGAGGAGATCGAGAAGTTTGGAATCAAAGTGTATCAGTTCCCCGACTGCGACTCTGATGAGGACGAGGAGTTTAAGCAGCAGGACCGAGAGCTGAAGGTCAGCACGGCTGGACTGTTTCCGTAAAATTCGTTTACACTTGAATGAAAATTGATGGAGCTGCCCAAGGTTAACAAGCTTGGCAACAATATTTGGAGGCCAGTAATCGTCTCAGATTACACACAACTACAGTACTGTGCAAAAGTCTTGAGTCATTTCTTCGTATTTTGAATTGTTGGTACAAAATACCACTTTTCTCCGTCTTAACCTTTGTCATATTGAACAGATTAAAGAAATGTGACCAAACGTTTTATTGCCTTTCCTTTCAAAGTGTCTAAAAAAGCAGTAACCTTGATAAAGAAGTTCCAACCACTCAGCATTCAGCACCAGCAGTATACTGATCACTGCCTGAACATCTGGAATCATCTCTCTCCTGGTTCTTCACTGGTTCAGGACTTCAGTTAGATGTGTTTTGTTCAGTTGAAGGAGATATTTTCAAACAAAAACATTCCTCTGAAACTGTTTAGGTGAGAGTCTTAAAAACGAGAGTCTTGAAAGTCCTTCAGGAAGCCTGGAGAACTGTTCCTCAACATTTTTGGAAGCAAAATTTGAAGAAGAAATGAGTGGTGGATCAAGACTTTGCATTGTACTGTATGTCACTGCTGTCATCTCAAGACCTCATAATTCCACTTGTTTATGCTTTTTACAATATTAGAAATGCCAGGATGTCGATATTTTGTATATATATGGCTAATATATATGGCTGGGTTGACAAAAAAGCTCAGTTTGGTATGACTGGACTTGCGTTTAGTACTGTGTGAATATTTCATGGTGAACTAATAGAAAGAGTTCCAAAGTAAATAAATATTTACCCTTAAAATTAAGAAAGTGGAGATGCAGGTTTGTTACATTAGCTTTTGATATTCATCTATCCATTCATTTTTACCACTTATTATACCCTGGGTGGGGATGGGAGTGCCTTTCACCGCTCTCTCTAAAACACACACAGACATGCATGTATACACACACACAGTTACTATGGAGTGAAATATACCGGTGTATACAATTATGATTATACAATTATGATTATTCTTCATTTCCATGTTGTGTGCGTGTGTGTGTGTGTGTGTGTTGTTCAGGAGAGCACGCCGTTTGCTGTGATTGGGAGTAACACGGTGGTGGAGGCTCGAGGTCAGCGGGTCCGAGGGAGGCTCTACCCATGGGGCATTGTTGAAGGTGAGCTCAGAGTGAAGAGAATGAGTGGTGGGATTCTGTGATTACAACATTAGGACTAAAGCACTGTTTAAGGACAGTACTGAGCAAAAAATCAGACCTCTCTGTATTTTTTTAATGTGGTCTTGGGAACAGATCCCCAGGATTCCTGAAGGACTTTCAAAGACTGTCAGTGGTTACTAAGGTCAAGTTTAGGTGCAGGTGTAGCATCACTAACATACACTATCGCACAAGTCAGTGGAATGTCCGCACATTTACAGTAATACCATTGTGTGTGTGTGTGTGTGTGTGTGTGTGTAAAGTGGAGAATCAGTCACACTGTGACTTTGTTAAGCTGCGGAACATGCTGATCCGCACACACATGCACGACCTGAAGGACATCACGTGTGACGTTCACTACGAGAACTACCGAGCTCAGTGCATTCAACAGATGACCAGGTACCTGCTGGGCTCCCCATCACAATCCAGTAATATAATGATCATTTCATCTCATGCTTCTTCTTCTTATTCTACTTACTGCTCTAGATTAGTTGTTGCCACAGCAGATTAACTCACACACCAAATTCCTGTGAGTCCTCCCTACTCCCAACACACTCAGAGTCTCTCCTCAGCCTCCCAACACACTCAGCGTCTCTCCTCAGCCTCCCAACACACTCAGCGTCTCTCCTCAGCCTCCCAACACACTCAGAGTCTCTCCTCAGCCTCCCAACACTCTCAGAGTCTCTCCTCAGCCTCC
>JBBKCR010000034.1:9467821-9478612 GCA_037577295.1 Ladigesia roloffi | reverse complement strand
ACAGAGCGGACCTTTTCACTGACGTCATGACGCAATAACGTGCACTTGCTAGCCTGTTCCATTTACGTGTTCTCCGTAAATGCTTAAGAGGAGCCTCGTCTAGCCTCTGCAGGAAGTGACTTGGAAGGACCAGTCCTGCCAAGGAAGGATCCTTGACATTGAGAAACACCTACAGCCTTGAGTCCTTCACCTTATGATGAGGATATAAAATGACCTGTGGCGCCCCCTGTCACTCTCACACGTCCTTTAGGTTTTGTTTACTAATGTTCATGTTCCATGAATTTCATCCTGCCGTTTAACAAAATCACTTAGTAATTATAGTCGTGATTAAACTACTTTAATGCTGCATTCTCTTCCTTAGCCTCTCCATCACACACACACATAGGTAATACTACTTTCTTCAAGGTCCAGTATTCCTATCCTTAGGGGAACATTTGGAACTTGCATGAAGATACACACACACACACACAAGCGCACATTCAGGAAATATTACCTTTCTGTGTAAGGACCAGAGAAATATCCCTAATTCTACAAATCATCCAGCGTTCCTGGACCTTTGGATCTTGCAAAAAAAATAAATAGACACAGACAAGTGTGTTTAAACAGCACTGAGCACCGGAACAGTCAGCGGTGCTGACCGCTCCTTTATTTTTCCGTTTGAGTGGAAAATCCCCCATAACAAGAAAAGTTCCAAAAATAGTTACAACAAAAAGGACCACTGCAGCAGCCGAAGTTGACTCATCTCTTTTCTGAGCTACTCAGTCGGCTAGGAGTGAATACAGAACTGAGTAGAACTGCTTCCTGTCTGTGCCTGAGGTTCCCCTGTGCAGAATCCTTCACGCACTTCGAGTTCCGATGCTCTTATGGTAATAGAACGCTTTATCAAAGAGCCAAAAGCAGCCTGACCCTGTAAATTCTGTTTGCTGAACATTTTAATGAGCTGCCAGAATTGTTTTGATGTTTGAATTTCAAAAGATGCAGACGCTCTCGCGGGTTTAATTCCAGCTCAAATAACCGAGCGTGACCGTTTCAAACAGCGCGTGCGGCAGGAACTTGCCCGACACGTTTCCGGGGCTCTGAACCCGGAGACTTTCTGGATCTCCGCTGCTGGACTTCAAAACGGACCCTTGGGACACCAGAGTGAGTCTCTAGGCCTGGACCATTTCTATCAAGCTAACATTCGTCATTTTTCTTGTTACTATTTTGTAATTCATAGAAAACCTTTGGAAATATTATATAGAAGTACATAGTGTGTTATAGTATGTTGTGAAATGTTAAAAGTCTTTTAAAAGTACATGTACAAAAACATTCTGGCAAAAAAGGTGGAAGAGGAATAGAAATTCTGGAAGTGAAACTGAATGACTGAATTGAGTAAAGCACGCCTTAATGGTCGGCCTCAATGCCCTATTCATCCCTCATCCTTGCTAAGTGGAGGAGCAGACTTGCTGCATGGATACAACACGTTTAAAATTAATAACTGCCCAATCAGTATGTGGAACACGTAGCAGCAGTTGGATAGCAATACATGAAAGCTGCCCCAGGTGCAGAGGAGAATATGAGCACTGGCACCTCTGTGGGTTCAAACAGAGTGCTATGCATCTAATTGCTGGAGTGTCCACTTTCAGTCACACAATTTCTCCACAGCATACTAATGGACCGGCAGCTCCAGATTGACTAAAAAGTCCCTGATACAGACTCACACACACGCTCACCAGCGTCTCTGTGGGTTTCTATAAGAGCTACTGGGCTGAAAACACCCCAATCTGGACTGTTTGGCACACCAGTGCTGGGTAAATACTGGACAGAAATCCTGAGGTGATATTTAAACTTAATTTAGTTTAATAAAACCCAACTATTTTTGTAACATTTTACCAAAGATGCTTGGTTGCAACAACCAAACTGGCCTCAAAGACCTTGTACTGACCAAGCTCAGTCCAGTACTTCAGAGGAAAAAAGTATCCCAGTATTTTCTAGAGTACATTCAACTCAGATTCATTAATAAAAATTAATGTCCAAATATAGGTGTACTTAAATTTTTTTTTACAATATTTTACAGATTAAAGTGTCAAACGTTGCCTACATCTTAAAAAGTGCAAAGTGTCCATTTGTTACTGATGGGCGATACCACTGATTTCTTTCCAATTCGATACCAAGCATATTTCAGATTATAGCTTCATAATAGAGACAAGACACCAGAATATTTGTTTTTGTTGTTTAATTATGAAGAATTATCGTAACAAGAAATAAAACAAATGTGAAAAACATTAAACATCCACACTTTTCCTCATTCATGACACGTGACTCTATTTTTACAAGAGAGCGCATTGACGCGCCACGATGCGTTTTTATACAGCCGTATTTCACATATGATTATGGCAGGCAGGACAATAAGTAATTTCTTCTTATTGAGACGATCCCAGTGATATCGTTACTTTCCACTGAGTTCTTGTTAAAGATATACTACACATTTACACCAAATGACATATACCGATATTTTAACGCGAGAATCGATACTTAAACATAAATATCCGGTATTGAAGGAATCGATATTTCAGAATCTATCCACACATCACTACCCTTTGTCAAAGGTGAACATACCACAGCACACAATGTGACCAGTGAAATTCTTCCTCTGCATTTAAACCCGTTCACCAAGTGGAGCAACGGGCAGCACTTTGTTCAAGGGTACATCAGTGGTGCCACTAGCAGGGGATTCAAACCAACAACTTTCTGATCGCAAGGGCAACACCTTAACCACTAGGCTACCAGCTGCCCGTAAATAGATAAATAATAAATAGTGACTTTTATATTAGACAGTTCCCCTCTGTTTCCCTTTGGTTAGTTCTCAGTTGTGCTGCAGGGTCAGTGGAACCACAGAGGAAATTCAAAGATCATAACTTCCCCCTTTTTGTCCATTTATGTGTTGCACAGACAAGAACAACACATACACAGTCTGAGACAGTGCCTACACAGAGACGCAGAAGAGTAATAGTTTTAGTTCTTATGATAGGTCTGTGTACTGTTGGGAGAGAACTGAACTTTAATAACCAAACTCTGGAACTTGAAAGATGAAGTTCAAGTTCAGCTAGAGGGAGAATCGGCGCTGTGGAGATATCATACGTACCTCCGGACACGTCAAAAGGGCTGCTCAGGTAAACACTTCCATTCACAGTAGCAAATGTTCATTCATCTTCATTAATGTTTATTCCCGCTTTATTCACAGAATGCATGTTTTGATGCTACATGTCTAAACTGCAGCAATATTGAACATTTCAAGTTGATAACTAACGGTTTACAATGTTTAAGGTAATCTCTGGCTTCTAATTTTATTTTATATTATTCAGCTTTTTCTCAATTTGGGGAACAGCACTTTGTGACTGTTGTCTGAGAAAGGTGCAATGTTAATACACTTTACTTATTTATTATTTAATGCAAGTTAATATCGTAAGAATCTTCTTATAGTGTGTCACAAGTCGTGTCTCGGATTAATCTGCTACTGTTTCCCCTCCACAGGTCACAGTATACCTAAAGGAGAATGATGCTGACCGTTGTTTTGCTGTCCTGTGTTTGTTTATCACATGGGCTTAAATGGTCCTGGAGGGTATTGCCATGTGATATTTCGGTATCCAACACTTCCGTTTCGCTGGACTGCTCTGACAGAAAGTTGCATGCATTTCCCAAAATTAGTGTCTGGAATGCAACTCAGCTGAACTTGTCTAAAAATAAAATAAGGAGTGTTCCCGGTGATTCCTTCTCCAAGCTGCACAATCTGACTCTGATCAATCTCAAAGGGAATCGGATTACGGATGTGCATCGCACGGACGCAGACGTTTTCTCTGGTTTGGATAAGCTCCAAACACTGTTACTTGATGACAACCATCTCTCTACTGTTCCACAAGATGTTCCACCAGGACTACAAACCCTGGGTCTCAATGGAAATCACATCCGGGCTGTCGGACCTTCAGACTTTAAAGGGATAAAAACAGTTGCAAAGATCAAATTATCCAAGAACTGCTACCATGAAACGAAATGTGAGTCCTTCTTTATTCACAACCGAACATTTTCAGATCTACATCACCTGACCTACCTCTCTTTAGCACAAAACAGGCTGAATAAGATCCCGCCCTTTTTGCCCAAGTCTCTTCAGAAACTCCATTTACTGCAGAACACAATTGAGAACATTGACCCATCTGACCTAAAACACTTAACACGGCTCACATTTCTGGATTTATCTGGAAATTGTCCTATTTGTCACAATGCTCCTTTCCCATGCAGACCCTGTAAAACCAACAACAGTGCCCTGCAGATCGATCCCGAGGCTTTTAGCCATCTCTCCAAACTTCAGGAGCTCCGCCTGTCAGGAAATTCTCTTCTAGCGCTAAATCCGTCATGGTTCAAAAATCTTCCAAGACTGAAGTACTTATATCTCTCTTTCAACTTCCTGATCAGTGAAATTATATGTGGACACTCCCTCTCTAGTCTAACTCATGTAGAGATCATTGACCTTTCCTACAATAACCCACCACAAACGTTTTCAAAGAGACTGACGCTCTCTGGGAATTTTTCAAAGATGAAGTCGCTGAAAACCCTCCACTTGGAGGGCTACATGTTCGCCACCCTCTATGCAACCGACCTGAAGCCTCTCTATAGTTTAAAAAACCTCTCCGTCCTAAATCTGGGTGTGAACTTTCTCAACAAGGCTAATCTGTCTCTTTTAGAAAACTTTCACAATCTGTCCATCTTTTCTTTGATCGACAACAGGCTCACGTTCACTGGGATGAAAAATGAGCGAGACGCGTCCTGCCGAAGTGATGAGGACTCTGAGGGTCATGAGGAACACAGTCTGCAGAGCCCCTACATCCACAGAGATACAGAGTTCCGCCGCTATCCCCCCTTTGTTAAACCTGAGTGCTTGGCAACAGGGCCTGTTCTAGATCTCAGCAGGAACAACATGTTCTATGTCCATCCGGAGCACCTTCAAGTTGTGGGGAATATTACGTGTCTTAATCTTTCTAATAACGACATCAGTTCATTTTTCAACGGCACCGAGTTCATTCAGTTCCCTCAGCTTCAGTACTTGGACTTGTCCCATAACCGAGTCTACCTGAGCTTAAAATCAGCCTTTCGTGAGTTAAAAGAGCTGCGATTCCTGGACCTAAGTCACAACAAACATTACTTTGATGTAGCGGGAGTGAACCACACTCTGGCATTCCTGGAAAACCTCAAGAACCTTAAAGTGCTCAACCTCAGCTGGAATGAAATAAACACTTTGAGTGATAAGACCCTGAACAGCAGCTCACTCAAGGAGCTCCAGTTTCAGGGGAACCGACTAGACATGATGTGGAAAAAGGACAAAGGCTTTAAATGTATCTTCAAATATCTGACAAACCTAACGCACCTTGATATCTCATACAACAAACTCCAGCAGATCCCTGAGGACATATTGAGCTATTTCCCACCAACACTGAAATATCTGAATTTGAATAGGAACCAACTGGGTAAGTTATCCTGGAACCGGCTGAGACACCTACCTGAGTTGGAAATATTGGATTTAAGCAAGAACAAGTTGGACTTTGTTTCAGTTCATTCAAGTTCCCTTCGGATCTTGGACTTAAGGCATAACGTGATCGCTGAACTGGGAGACAACTTTCTTCTGCATGCCAAAAGTCTCATGAGTCTTGATCTTGGTTTCAACAGGCTGGAAACAATCAATGGGACTTTCCATAATGGAAATGATCCACACACTCTGTACATAGACAGCAACCCTTTGCGCTGTACATGTGACCTCCTGGACTTTCTTCTGTGGTTGGAAACCAGTGAGGTTGTGATCCCTCACCTCGCCACTGGGGTCCTGTGTGACTTGCCGGCTCCCAAGAAAGGCCAGCCGATGGTCAAACTTGATCTTAAAAACGCCTGTATCAATGATGGTACTGCACAAATCCTCTACATTTTCTCCTCCACCCTCATCCTTGTCTTGATGTTCACTGTCTTCACAATACATCTATTCTACTGGGATGTGTCCTACATCCTGAAGTTCTGGAAAGCCAAAATAAAGAGCCACAAATCATCAGAGAGTGTTTATGATGCCTTTGCCATGTATGACACCAAAGACCCCATGGCTTCTGACTGGGTACTGAATCACCTGCGGGGTGAGCTGGAGGACAGGGGAGAGCGGGTCCGCCCCCTCTGTCTTGAAGAGAGGGACTGGACGCCTGGCTCGTCTGTCATGGAGAACCTCAACCAAAGTGTCCGATGGAGCAGGAAGACGGTTTTCGTTCTCACCGAGGGCTTCATCTGCAGTGGGATTTTTAAACTGGCAGCTTATCTCGCCCAGCAGAGGCTGCTGGAGGAAGGTGTGGATGTAATGGTGTTGATTCTGCTGGAACCGGTGCTTCAGCACTCGAGAATCCTGCACTTGCGGCGGTGCCTGTGTGGGAACAGTGTGCTGGAATGGCCCAGGAACCCTTCAGCAGAGAACTGGTTCTGGCAGAGTCTGAGGAACGCCATCAGGAATGAGAACCAGGGAATGCAAAGCAAGCTGTTCAAGAACTATTTTACCAGCTAAAGATCTAAAGACCTCATTTTGTATAGTGTGTGTGTGTGTGTGTGTGTGTGGGCAATTTGTCCTAAATCTAATCCCTAATCCAGTGATTTGTAAACAATGTAAATCATCCATGAAGAACCATCAGAATGAAGTGTAACATAAATTTCTGTTTCTGTTAATTACTGTCGGATTTATTGTATTTAATTATTTTAATGATTATATTTAAAATTACATGTGACTGTAAACTGCCACAACTTATTAGCTGCAGAACTACAGAGATCTCATTTGTCACTTCCTCTCGTCCATGAGCTGAGCAGATAACGTAACTTTCAGGCTGATATCAGAAGACCAGGGAAAATCTTTTGTAAACAACCGTCATATCTGAGGGTTAAAAGTAACAGTTACAAATGACTTTTATAAATGACTTTTATTAATGACTGTTATGAATAACTGTTATGAGGGAATGTTATAAACCAAGGTTTTAAGTGCCTGTTTTTTTTAACTGACTTTTTAAGTGAGTTTTAGGAAAGACTGTGATTGATTTACTGTAATAAAACCACTGTTATAAACAATTTGTATAATTGACTTTAATTACATTAATAAAGAACTGTAATAAAGGACTGTTATTCACCACTGTTATAAACAGTTTTTATAAATGGCTGTTATAAATGACTGTTAGAACCTGTGTGGTTTTCACTGACCGGTCACTGCTAGTCCAGCTCTCTCTGTTTTGATCCTTTGTATCTTTTATTCATAACATGAGGAGAGATCAATAATTCATTAGCTTTGCATTGAAATGATTGCAGAGGGAAAACATGGGGACATATAGAGACGACAGGTGGAATAACTCTTATCAAAATATCTTTGAATATCTCTGTCTGAATAACTCTATAAGAATATCTCTTTTTGAATTTCTAATTGCTTTGAATGTTTCTACCAGAATATCTCTATCAGAATTAATTTTTGTGTCTCTTTATTCCAGTGTGCCAGAATACTTTTGACCAATGATGAATCCATTACACATAAAATATCTGATTTTTATTGACCTGTCGGTTAGATTCTCCTACTGTAAAATATAAAATATAACCGTTATATTTCAGCATAAGCAAGAAGTATCACTTCAGATAAAAACCAACAGAGTTGTAACACACAACGCAACTTCTAAAGGAAAGACACTTGTGCACATTTTTTATTTATTTATTAAGGAAATATAAAATATAAGTTTAATAGGCAATTATTTGATTATTATTATTGACTTTTGATATAATAGAACAGCAGCTTTTATTTAATGCATAACATTTTAGACTAACATATTAAAATTTGGAAATACACTGGAACTAAGCACTAAAATGCAGATAATGAGGCATTAAAGTGTGTGCCCTGTGGATGAGGTGTCATTTTAGTCTCAGAATATAGAATATCCATCTGTAGCAATACTAGATAAACCATAGAAAATTATACTATTGATTTGTAATAGAAAACACATTTTCCTCTCTATACTAGATGGCCCTGGTTTTATCTTTTTGTTCTCATCTTTGACATAATTTGAAAAAATCTACTGTCTGTTGTGTCAAAATGTAATGATGGCATCACCACGGTAAATAATACAAAATTGCTTGTGTAAGACTGAATTAATTTTGTAAATGAATAATTGAATGAATGAATGAACGAATAATTTAATAAAGAAAGAACAAAACAAGAATTTTCATGTTGAATTAAGAATTATTTTATATACTTTTGCCTCTTGAGAAGTTAATATTTTGGAGATACAAGGTTTTGTGCCAATACACACACACACACAAACATAAGGATCGTTTAGTAAGAAGGCTCCTCTTCCCACCCCTGTCACCATCAAAGGGTCAGATGTTGAGGTGGTTTAGTGAACTGGACTGGTCCAGGAACACAGAAAGGGTAGAGCTGGCTCTGCTAACTGAGGAGACTCTGACTTTCGATGTTTGTTAGACAAAGTTCTATCGCCCTGCGGTGGAGAAGCTGTGTGCTGGGGCTGTGTGGTGAAGGCATCTGAGGAAAATATCTGGTTCTAAGAGAAGAGAACCCTGTAAAGTGCGAATACAGGTTTCCCTTTACATTTTCTTTAAGGGAAACGTGTTAAGCTGAGATAAAAATGAAATGAAAGTGATTTGGGAACATATTTAGTGTTTACACTACTTTAGGCATTTTTTACCACATCACAAATTGTCATTTTTTCACTATACACGGGTGCTCTTGGAGTGTATCCCCGTGATTTTGGGGGTTTACTGTATATGAAAACAAGATGAACTGATGAGTTTTATTGTTGTGATCAGCTGAAGGCTGAAGAAAGCTGTTCTGGGACCTGTGCTGCTGCAGGGCTGTCTGTGTGTGCGGTCATGCAGGTCGGAGGCTGCGTGAGGACGCGCGTCTCAGAGTGGGGGGAGCGACTGGTAACACACAGCTGTGGCCCCCTGGGGCGCGGGGCTGCACACAGGGGGCCAACTAGTGGACAGCTCAGTGTGACGAGGCGAGGGCCCTTCCTGACAGCACATCCCTCTGTGAATTACACACACACACACACACACACACTGCGAGCGTGATGGCCGTTCTATGACAAGCACAGCCAACAGGGGCGTCTCCACTAAGGCACAGTGCTGTGTGTGTGACGAGAGTGAGTGTGTGTTTGTTTTTTAGTTAGTTGTTGTTTGTTAGTTGTGGTTTGTTTTTGTTTTGTTGGTTTTCAGGTAATAATGGCTTTCTAGGAAAGAATGTGTACCGGACCAGTTACAGTTTTCCCCAAATTTTCTGAAAGCAGGACTCATATTGTGAGAACTCTACACATAAACCCAAAAATACACACACACAGTGGGCAAAAGCCTTCAATTTTCCTGCAATATGAAACTTTATATTCAAAACAATGCTATTTCTTCTCGAAATTGGATTCTTTTTTCAATTAACACACACAAACCATCACATGAACAGACATTTATAGGAACCAATTGATTGCTGATGTGCTGAATGTAAAACACTAGGACCAGTTCTCCTTCTCCTTTCATTATAAAGTCTTTTTGTTCCGTGTTACATCTATTACAGACAATACATAGGCCTATATAAGAGCATCAAAAAATATTTCACAATATTGTTTGTATACAAAATGTGCAAAAACATAGTACTATGTATATTTTACACTTTTTTAACAAAACATTTTTGTTTTTTCCCACAAAAATAATGTATGCCGCCAGTGTTCATCCCAACCAACACAAAGTTGCAGATATTGTGGTCTACATATACAAATAATGAGGAAATTACTAAATACCGTTACAAAAAAACAATTACTGCGCCCTCTCTTTCTAGAATAGCAAAACTGTAAAGTACTGTGAATAGACTTATTGTGTAGGAATACAAATTAGGAAAACATTTCCCAAATACTGAAACAGTCTACAGAACAGTCCACAGGTAGTACTGTACTACAGTAATGTACTTCTTGACTACAGTGAGGTTTCTTACCTAATTCTATTCATTTCACGTCTGGATGATAGAGGCTACAGTGTACCTGCTCAAATCTGCCGTACTCTTAGCCCCGCCCCTTCATGGTTAGATCATTGTTGACCACATGGTCATCCACAGTGGCTTTGATCTAATTCTTCCTTAGCCTTTCTTATCCTCCTCCTCTACTCTGACTATGCCTCTGTTTCCAGTGTTGGCGTCCATTGCACCAAAGCAGAAGAGCTCTCCTGTTGCCCTTTTTTAGTTGCCGTTTAATCGCAGTTATGTGAGACAGGTGTTTACCCATGTGAAGAGTTAATATGCAAAGTAGGGCAACTAACTTTACAATTTTGAATGACAGTGTGTTTCTTGTGAAAACAAGAGATTTTCTTTATGAATATTGTGCCTAATCCAGAGAATTGTGTGTAGTGTTTTGAAAAAAGTGTGTTTTAGAACTGAAATTTGAGTGTAAAGCAGGAATTGTGCTTGTAGTTCAGCAGAACCGGTTCAGGGGGTTGGTGCATCAGTTACATGTTGTAGTCGTGACTGAAATACAAGGAATTGTGTGTAAACAACTAAGAAAAACTGTAAGGAGTATACATATATACATATAATACATATGAGGAATGAATGAATAAATGTGTGTGTGTGTGTGTGTGTGTGTGTGTGTGTGTGTGTGTGTGTGTGTGTGTGTGCGTGTGTGTGTGCGGATGTTTTATGCTACATTATTAAAGAGAACATGCCAGTTGCTAATTAAGAACACCCCCCAACACATACACACACATACA
>JBBKCR010000034.1:9411034-9421082 GCA_037577295.1 Ladigesia roloffi | reverse complement strand
TAGTGAGACAGTAATATACTGAGACAATGAGAGAGACAGTGGGATAGTGAGACAGTTATATACTGAGACAATGAGACTGACAGAGGGATAGTGAGACTGTAATATACTGAGACAATGAGAGAGACAGTGGGATAATGAGACAGTAATATACTGAGACAATGAGACCGACAGTGGGATTGTGAGACAGTAATATACTGAGACAATGAGAGAGACAGTGGGATAGTGAGACAGTTATATACTGAGACAATGAGAGAGACAGTGGGATAGTGAGACAGTTATATACTGAGACAATGAGACCGACAGTGGGATAGTGAGACAGTAATATACTGAGACAATGAGAGAGACAGTGGGATAGTGAGACAGTTATATACTGAGACAGTAAGACAGACAGTGTGACCGTAATATACTGAGACAATGAGACAGACAGTGAGACAGTGATAATCATTCTGAATGAACCACGGTTTCAGGTTCTCCCTTTAGACAGTGAACAGTGTTCCAGTGTTTCAGTGGAGAGCAGTTTAGAACATAAAGAATAAACGGGTTCCAGTCATCCGTCTGTTCCTCTCCTCCCTCATTCCGACCCCGAGACGGAGAACAGTGTGGAGGGGAAGCCATTGGACCCTTCCTGTTATGACAGGAAATGCATTGAAATGTGCTTCCTGTCCCCACAAGACTAGTGTGTCTAAGACCCCCCACCTCCATCCTCCCCCACCCGGTGTATTTCACCCTGCATGTCTCCCTGTTTTGCCATCCCGGGGCAGAGAGCACTCCCTGAAGGTTGTGGAGAGGGTTTTTACACCTCTGCCACCACAGGTGACCTCATGTTTGCGCGTGGAGATAAAGATCTTAAGAGCTGAAGATAAAACGTCCGGAGCTGAAGAGTCTGTGTGAAACTATGAAGGCAGGATGTGGGGTTAAAAACGGAGACGTGTTTGAGACGGACCGATAAAAGGTTTCAAAAGTGTTAACTTTTATTGTGTTTGTCTAACAACACCCACTGCCTCAGGGTCAGAGTGCTACGACTTGCAGCCGCGTGTATTGATTAATTTAAATAAATTTATTATTATCATTATTTTGACTTTCATTATTCGAATGAACGATCTAGAGCAGAGAAACGGAGAGAGCGGAGGTTCTGCTGATTCTGGTTACGCGTCTGAATGTGAGATGTTTCAGCCGCCTGTGTGTAAGAAATCAACCAGTGTGGTGTGTGTGTGTTGTATGGTGTGTGTGGGTTGTCTTGTGTGTAATGTGCTTATAGTGTGTTTGTTGTGGGCTGTGTCTGTGTGTGTGTGTTGTATGTTTGTGTGTGTGTTGCATGGTGTATGTGGGGTGTGTGTGTCTGTAATCTAAATCATGTGAAGGTGAGAGTGTGTGAGTGCAGAGCAGTAGGAGTGTGAAGCTCACCCGGCTGGAGTTTCTGACAGAGTCTGTGACGTTCATGCATGGGCATCAAAAACACACACATGGGCACACACACACGCACACACACATACAACTCCTTTATCCAGTAATCCACACAGGGACCTGGACCACAGATTACTCAGTAAAACCACATGTCCTTGCCAAACACACACACTCTCACACACACACACATGGCGATACAAACATTTATAATCATAGACAATTACAAATAACAATATTTGTATCCAGTTTTACTGCACTCACTTTTTCTGAGGTTTATTATTTTACAGTAAATAAAGAGTAATGTTGCAAAAAAAAATTACCATCAAATATAAACACTAAGATTTTAGTCCTATTCAGCATTTTTCTGCATTTAATGAGAAATCAACAATGGCCAGAAGCCACAATTAAATTTACCGTGATCACCCACTGCTAGTTTAAAGGGCCCATACACCTGAAAAAATAATTTACTCACACTACTCAAAATATATATATATATATTAGATATAGGATTGAAATGTGAAGTTGTAAAGTGGATGTAAATTTCCCTTCTAGTTCATGCAGTCCATGTATTAATAACGTACACGAACTCTTTGTCTTTGTGATGTCATGAAAAGCAATACATTTGCATAGATCTGCAGTTCATGTAAATATAGCCTGCAGCAGTATAGCCACACCCATTCCCTCTGAAGTTTTAAAGAAAGAGTTTGGTTACAGAAATCTGTCTCCAAAAAAGAAATTGCACTCAATAAATAAATGTACTGTATGTGAACCATTTGAGTTCCATTTGTGTTCCTTTATTAGCCAGAAAAAAACAGTGCATGTCTTACATCCTGGTTACTGGTTGATAGATTCAAATTCTAGACTGCCTAACCTAAAATACACTCATTACATATCTAACACTTACTTGGTGATCAAAATTATACTTAAATATAATCGTATTAGGTGGCTTTTTGTAGATCAGTATTAAAGAAATGTGACTTTTCTGGCTAGTAAAGGAACTCAAATGGTTAACATACCATAAAAACGTAAATTTTTGCAGTTATGAGGTGAGTAACATGCAAATGTAGGAAATGTCATTGTGTCCCAAAACCTTTGTCTGGTAGTGTATGTTGGAGTATATAAAACACAATAAATAGCACGTCTCAGTGCTATTGTTTGTCCTTGAGCAAACAGAAAAAGGGGGTCTGGGAGGAAGCGTGTGCAGGTCGTGGATGGGGACGACTGCAGTGTGTAAGTGGAGATGACACTCTGCTGTCTGTTCCTGCGTGATTTTATCGTTGGCCCACACAATCCTATGAGCCCTGCCACCCAGGGCCAGTCAATTTATGAAGCCTGCTGGGTAGAATTTCACCTTGGACTTGCTATGCTAAATTTAGCATGGCATGTGACGTGTTGATAGCTCTCTAACCAGAGTGTCTTTCTACACTGTTTGGGTTTAGATCAGTCAGGGTCCTGAAAATGAGCATTAAACAGTGAAGATACATTTAGTAGGAAGTGGAATTAATGTTCAGATTGATTTGGAATATGGCTGAATGTGACGTGTGAATGATTTCATGGAAATGAAAAATGCCTCACGACCTCTGCTGTCCCACAGGTCACGTTCACGAAGAGGAAGTTCGGCCTGATGAAGAAAGCCTATGAGCTGAGTGTCCTGTGCGACTGTGAGATCGCACTCATCATCTTCAACAGCACCAACAAGCTGTTCCAGTACGCCAGCACCGACATGGACAAAGTGCTGCTGAAGTACACTGAGTATAATGAGCCCCACGAGAGCCGCACTAATTCCGACATCGTGGAGGTGGGTTCCCTTCTGCAGCGCTCACAGAACAATTTCAGTGTCCTGAGATCCCTCGCTCTCCTTTCTGAGCGAAGGTTTGTTTGTTTAATTAATGCCAGTCTAAAGTTAGCTCAGTTTCATCGTCAGTCCTCTTTTAAATTCAGGTTTTCATTCACGGAGACCATCAAGTTCAATGTAGAGGAGTGTCACAGAAAATAACAAACACATAAACTTATGGCATAGACCAAAAAGGGATTAGGGAATAGAGCAATAGATATTTACCTAATAATACATAAAAATACATAAAAAGTCAACAAAAAGAACACTAATCAAACAAAATACATAAACTATCATAAATTAGGCTTTGGAGTGAAATACCCAGAAGTAAAAGGACAAAAATGGGATAAGAGAACTGTTTAAAAAATTGTTTCTCATCTGGTCAGATGCTCAGGTACCAGCATTCAGGTACCCTTTTAGTACTGGATCCATAAAGACACTAAACAAACTAAAATCAAAATCAGCAACTCTGTTATACAGAATTAAATTTGTTTTATCTGTGTTTAAAAACTAATGTATATTTACTAAATATCATTTACATAAATCAAAAATTAAATTGGACCTCTTATCGAACCTTGTGGGACACCATTAACTATGGGGAGGGTATCAGGTTTGCAGGGCCAGGATTTGATCAGGAGGGCAAATCTTAGAAAAATGCATCTGGAATGTCTTCAGCAAGTGACTTCCTCAGCTTAGAAGAGTTTTTTTTTGTTCAAAGTTAGACCACGCCAGCAGAGATGGGTGTAGAATTGTGTAGAGTAAAACTGTATTGCCTACACGATGACCTGCTCAGAAACACAGGGAAGGTCCCTTGGATATTTTATGAAATTGTTGAGCGAATTGTTCACCAAGTAAAGCTTGATTTTTGGGTGGTGATTTTAACCCTAGGAGGCGTGGAGGAGGAGGGTTTGATGTTCCAGAGCTTGACTGTGATTGATGATGAGCTGGAAAATAGGCAGATGTGTCTGAGGGACCCAATGAGACTGATCCGATGAATTTAGACTTTAGATCTTAGGAGATGAGGACACAGAGAGTATAGGCAACACTCTCAGTCAGGAAACGGTTCTGCCGGTTGCTCTGCGATCGTCGTGCTGTGCCGTTGTTTCCTGGGCCGCTCGTCTGTTTAGCTGCAGTGTGTGGTGTTGTAATGCCGGACTTGCGACAGAAAGCAATGCGGCACATGGCAGCCTGGTATGTAAGCTGGGCTAAAGGATGCCATGAAGACTTTGCCGGATTCCGTCACAGCCTTGTTACGCAACCGGTTTAAGAGGACATGGCGGGTTCCACAGGTGGTCTGCGAAGGGATTGGAGATGTCGCTTGATCATCGCCACCACCTTTTGTGACATGTGACATGTGACCCTAAAGTTCAGGGTCAGGTGTTAGGCAGGGCTTGTCTGTTAATGCTGACCTAAGAGTCCATGCCAAGGTCCAACTACTGCCATTAGAAGTGACACTGCAAAGCTGATCTCAGAGCAGCGTGAGGAGGCGGCTCCTGTGAACACCTGTCAGAATTGGCAGGCCCTCGTGAAGAAGGAGGAAAGCCAAAGTTCCCGCTGCACCTTCTTAATGAAGGGTAATGACGGGCCCGGTGGGAACGTTGGGAGAAAGGCTCGGAAAAGTCCCTTTTTTCCAGTACAAACAGAAGAACTGGGCTTGGGCTGATTCCTTGAAGGTAAATGGCCATGCCCTGCTAATAGGTTCCACTTGCAGCTCTGAGAAGCAGCTTCCAGAAACCAGTTATTCTTAGGAGACAGCATTATTAATATACAACGATTTGAATGATAACGAAACACGTTTGCGTTGGATTCTTGATGTGGAGTAATTTGTGCGTTGGAACAGTTGCTATAGTTTTGTGTTGTGTGCTATAGATTGCTTTAAGTCTCTGCCAAAGGCAATGAGGTACAATATAGAAGTCTAATATAGCACTACAGTTATTGTTATAAAGGGGGGCTGGGGAGGTGTTTCAGGTGGTTGTTATGTTGAACGATGCTGTACAGGCTGTACACAAAGCTGGTATAAACTCAGCCTGAGGGTCTGTGCAGCACTTTGGTTCTACCTGCAGTTTGTTGGAGTGATTCGAGCAGCATGACATGCCTCAGATCTCCACACAGCAAAGCTTCTGGACATCATGCCAAGCTCATAAAGAGCTAGGATAATCCCAATTCCTTGATTACAGTAATCTGTAAATGCTCCTTTTAATCCTTAAAACTAACAGGCGTGCAACACACACACACTTCACCTGCAGAGGACTCTGAATGGGAGCAGGGGATGAAGTTGAAAAGGGGAAAGTCTGTTAATTATTTCCAAAGGTCACCCTGTTAATGACCACCTGCCAGGCTAATGAGATTCTGAGGAGCTTCTCGCGTTTATGATGACTGACTTCCTGCGTTTTGTCATGTGCCCGAAGCTCCTGAAGGCGGCTGCATCTGCAGGTTCCAGCCGAGCCGCCTGGGCCCAGCGCGGGCCACGGGAAAATTGCTGCAAGCGCTTGGCACCTTCGTTTTATTTCAAACCTGAAGAGAAGTGCCTGACCCGCTTAATGCATTGGCTGCATTTCAGGCACACTTGCCTCGAAACGTTTTCCTCTCGTTTAATTGAGATAATTTGTCTTCGTGTATTTGCATGCCAACACATTCTTCGGCAGTGAGAAACTTCTCTTTATTTTCCTGACTCCCAGTTCACCCAGAGCAGAGGGCTAATCTCCGTATCTCTGCGAGTCATTTTGAAGTAAACACACATCAGTCCGGCCGCTCGGTGAGATTACAGCCAATCAAACCTTGATCAGTATCGCCGCTCACAGTTCGGGAGCACTTTAGTAAAGATGAGGTGTCGTTAAAGACCCCAGTTTCATGGGAAACACTTTTTTCAAATAAAATTAATTGAATACAGTTTTGCAGTGCAGTGTTCTTTCTCGGGTCCACATTGTCCACATTTGGAAACTGAGCTGCAAAAACAGCCTGTTTTCAATTCACAAAAAACAGCATTCTGAATGTCTGTCTGTTCAGTTACTTTTGCCCATGTAGATTACTGTGCAAAAGTCTTGGAGCACCTCTAATTTCTTCATATTTTGCCTCCAAAGATCCAGCTCTTGTATTTTTACTGTGATCTCAAGGGATAATTCTCCTTTACCTCCTTGTATCTTTAGGCATTTGGTCAGCCTGTTACAGTGAAACGTTTGTTCCCAATTCTTTCATTTATCCTACTTAATATGCCAAAGATAAGACAGTTTGGCAGGCAGTAAAATAGGGCTTTTGCACCAACAAAAAACTCAAAGCAAAATTGAAAAGAAGAGAAGGGAGGATCAAGACTTTTGCAAGCCCGACCATCTCACTCAACACCAGTGCCTGACTTCATATATGCTCATTAGAAAAAACGGGCACAAATGGAAACTCTCCAAAATCTGGTGGAAAAGTGGAAGCTTTTATGGCTGCATGGGGGGGAGTAACTCCTAAATACAATCTATGTCCCAATACTTTTGTCCATATAGTTTATCCTGACTCTTCAACAGCAGATTGAGAGTGTCTGAGATAATTAACAGAATTACCAGCTGCTTTTTTCTTCCTCAGTGACTCATTTCTCCTCGTCTGCTTTTTGGACAGTTTAACAACATTTTGATGAAACTTGGCTCATATTTTCAGTGGATCTTGAGTGTGGGGGTGTTTACTAGAAATGGCGTGGGGCAGCTGGTGGCCTAGTACTTAGGGAGGTGCTCCTTTGATCCGAAGGTCATAGGTTAAAATCCCAGGACTGCTAGTGGGACCACTGAGGTGCCCTTGAGTGAGATATCGTCCTCACACACTGGCGCCGTATTCATGGCTGCCCCCTGCTCCACTTGGTGAATGGGTTAAATGTAGAGGAAGAATTTCATGCTGTTCACACTGTGTGCTGTGGCGTGAGGAGAAATTAACACCTTACTCTGGCGCTGGCAGTTCGTTCTTTAGAACAGAAGCACTTTGGTTTTGTCGTTGACACTCGATTGCTAATGCATTTCATTGCTAGTCAAGAAAAGCGTAGCATGTTTACAGCTAGCTGCGAAAGGAACAGCGATCTTTCTCGAGACTTCTTAAAGTTTGGAGGATTAAAGATGTACAGCAGATTTGTTGAGATTACCGTTGTGATACTTTCACAAATCTGGCAGGCTTTGATGTCGGTATTAAAGGATACTGGAGCTTCTACACATAAACTTCAGCTCAGTGAATCAGGAGTAGAATTTCTTGATGTACCGAGGTTCTGCCCAAAGTAATGGCGCGAGAAAAATGAACGTGCTTGCAGAAATGTTCTCCTCTCATAAAACAAACAAAACAGAGGACGGCTAACTCTGTGTGGGGATTCTGGACAGTGAGGAAAAATAAACTGTTAAATATTGCACACTTGTGAGGAGGAGCGTCCTGCAGTACACAGCCGTGCTCAGCAAGAATTTCTCTGAAGAGAGGCTCCTTTGTTTTGAGTTTTTTCACGCTTTCTTTTTTTTTTTCAATCGGGAAGGATTGGAGTGGGGGGTTAACTCGGGTTTACAGCTTCACTTGGTAACAGCTTGTTGTATTTTGCACTCTTGGCCGGAGACCTGCGGTTATTTATAAGATGGAAGACTTTTTGCATTCTTCTGCCGCTCCCCTTTGCCCCTTTTCTGTCTTCCGTCTCGGCCAGAGAGCAGACGAGGCTTCTCACCGAGGCACGCGCAAATGAAGTGCAGGCGGCCGACTCTCTGGCCAAAACCCTTACGCCCCCCCGCCCCACCACCCCCACTGCCACCCTCCGCCTTTTCTGTCTTCTCTCCCCATTAAATACGTGAAAACTGGTAGTTTTCTAAAAATAGAAAGCAGCACAGCTAAAAATAGCACCGGCTTGCAGTCGTGCCAAGGGAAAGGGAGAAGAATAGGAGTGGAACAGGAGATCCACACACACTTACACACACATACACACACACACACACATATTTCTTTTGGAGAAACTCTACTGCTGATCAAGAACACTGAGCGACAGCTCAATTCTTCAGCAAAAATCAAGCTTATTAAGGACTTTTTCTCACACTTTCAGGGGAGGAAGGCATGTGTTTTGTGTGTGTGTGTGTGTGTGTGTGTGTGAGATCTTTTTGCCACCCTCATACTTTCCAACTTGTTTGTCTCTTTTCATATCTACCATCTGCTCAGCTATGTAGCCTGGAAGAAAGAAAACGGAGAGAAATCTGAGTTGGCAGTGACGCACTCGCATTTCAACTATTGTTCACAAAACTCGCTTCTGTTTTTCCACTGACTGGCGTTTTTCTAGCGCACGCCTCTCCCCGAACAGGTAACAGCAGCAAGGAGCCGCTTTTACACCTCTGTAGCGCGTGCTGTTCCTGATAGAAGTCAGAAAAGCGTGTAAATCTGTAAGCAGGGCTGTTTAAAGCCAGTGTGGACACCAGAGCTCACTGGGCCACGAGTGCGTCATGGCCTCTTTTCTGCTGCGCTGCCCTTGATACGTGTGCAGGAGTGCAGTGGAGAGAAGCTGTTAATTGAGACCCCCAGAGAGAGAGAGAGAGCGAGAGAGAGAGAGAGAGAGAGAAAGAGGCCGGAGGGGGGGAGTTAGAGAGAGAGTGAGGAGACTTTCTTTACTGTTCTCAGTCTCAGACTGAGAGCGCTTTGGCCTCCAGGCCTGGTCGTGTTCAGTCCAGTCTGGTGACTGTGAAAGATTGAGGGCCCAGAAGAAGAATCTGGCCCATTACTGAATGACAATGAGCTGCTTTGTGCCAGGACAGGCTTGATCAGTAATAATTTAACATGAATAACCATACTGTCCCAGCCCATGGAGATGCTGGAATGGAAAAACAAGGGACAGAGCGCAGGCCTGTTGAGTGGTCACGTTGAAACGGGCATGAAAAGAGACGCACTCGGCCTGAAATGACAGGCGTTCATCCAAATTCATAAAGCGTTTTTCCCGGGACCGTCCCACGGAGTCAATATTGTACAATGACAAAATGCCAAGAAATCAGATGTGAAGCACTGTCACTTCTCACCAATTGACTGTCAAGTCGGCAGGTCCTCCTTTTCGTTTTCTGACTTTCTGTTTTGTGTGGTCCTCCCCTGGCCGGGACGGGGTACAGTGCAGTTTGTGTGTTCCTGACGGGCTTATAATCGTCCCCTGAAGTTAATTTAATACTGAACTCCTCGCGCTGGGATTGTGGCTGTGAAAGAGGGGCCTTTGATTCATTATTACAGGGGAACTCTGAGCATCAAAGTCAGCCAAATTGCCCCTGAAGCCCCCTGGTGTGGCGTTTAGGTGAGTGTTGCCCAGCTGCTGTGGTCGGCAGGGCGGGTGGGAATGGAGCCCTGGAGGCGGGCCAGGGTGGGCCACGTGGTGACCATGTGACCCCCAGCAGGATGGGGCTTTTCCTGCTTGTGTGGGACTGCGTGACACTAATAGGACCCTGGTCCTGCTCTGGTTCAGAGCAGACAAAGTGCTGGCACATTCCCTGCCTCTCCTGTTCCCGTCTGTGTCTGATAAAACCACAGGCCAGCCATGACCACACTCTCAAACGCCATGCGCTCAGACTCTGATTCCTCTGACAGGTGTGTACAGTTTGATCTTTACGTTTGAAATGAACGCTAGTTCCATGTTTTTCAGAAACAGAAACAGTGCACATTCTTACAAGCCAGGCTGTAAACTAGTGATGGGTTGTTCTTGAACGATTTGTTCATTTAGAATGAATCTTTAATGTCACTCGGGAACAACGAGTCGTCTTGTACGAGGGATTCGTTCAGTCGCACATGCGCATTTGCGCTACATCCTATAGTTTCTGTATTGGAATTATTGAGTCTCAAACCCGAAGA
>JBBKCR010000034.1:9383578-9393863 GCA_037577295.1 Ladigesia roloffi | reverse complement strand
CCAGCTTCTCTCATTCTCGCTCACCGCCTCCCAGCCACACACACACACACACACACACACACACTTCTCTCACACTCGCTCTCCCCCTTCTCAGACACACGCACGCACACTCTCATTCCGTCACACGCAGACCCCGCCCCCAAAATGTGCATCCCCTCTTTAAAACGTTTTAAAAAATGAACACTAAACAACATCACTGCAGTACAAATTTGCCATGACCGCAAGATCAGCAGAGGAGAACATTTTTTCACTTCTTGTAGTCAGACAGAGCAGAGAGACGAATGGCAATTAGTCCTGTTTTTAACCATGAGCCGCTCAGTCAGATCTCTCATCAACTTCCACTGGCTGTTGAATGAGCTCATTGAGCTCATTGAAGCTATATTTACACTGCTAGCTCCATATTTCCAGTTATTTTGGTCAGAGTAACTTAAAAGTAATGCAATAGTAGTGTGATGCTTTACATGTTAAATACAGTAATAGTGTAATGTAACGAATTACTTTGAAATTAAAGTAATAAGTAATAAATAATGCATTATTTAGTAACTTGCCCAACACTGTTAGTTGTCAATAAAACAGTTGCGCTGTTGTCAAGTTTGATGAGTCAAAGCTGATGATTCAGATTCGGATTCAGATTCAAATTCAGATTCAGATGATGGGAGATGACCGTGGCAGGTCGCCGTACAAATAAGACGCTGAAAACTCAAAAATTAGTAGCTTTCTGCCATTTTCATTTTGTAAAAGTAGCTCTCAGAGGTAAAAAAGTTGGAGACCCCTGGCATAGACACACAAAGACAATAAATATCAATCAAATATTAAGTCTAAATATAATTAAAATAAAAATCACTATGCTAAATACAGAAGTGCTGGGTATAAAAAACAATTGATACTATTGATAAGTAAAAGGCTACATAAAATCTACCAACACTAAGTATAGCTCAGTATTGTATTAAATGCTGTCAGTTATTGCAGTCCAATCTCTTTTGTAATTCCTTGCTAAATGAACCACAGAGAGTTTCAAAGGTGATTCTAAACTAAAGGAGCTCAAACTGCGCTTTCTTTGCAGGAAGGTGCGGGAAAGTTTACTCATTCTTATTTGCTGGTGTCACAGTCTCTCATATTTTGTCAGTTTCGGCTTTGTTTCCTTTGCCATCTGGCTCTTGGTTCTCAGTAGTGTTGTAGTACTCGACTCAAGAAGAAATAAAGTTTTAAAGGATATTGAATATTATGTTCTAGTGTATTCTCGAAATTATTCCATAATTATATTGTGAAGTAGCCTCCTAATGTACACATACCACTAGTAAAGTTCTTAGTCTAGCTTAGACTTTAGGCCTAACCGTTCATTATTAACTGGGGTGATATTAAATCATGGCTATGAAAACTGACTTGTTTTTTTGCTCTTTGTCTCGACTCGGTCTCGATTCCTGAAAGACTCGGTAATTTCCTCAAAATTCTGTCTTGACTCGGTCTTGACTGCATTTGAAAACCAATGGTCTCGGTCTCGACTCAGTGGATTCACCTATGTCCGCATTTTGAAACAGTACAAATCTCTCTGTGTGTTAGTTCTTGCTGGTCATACATAACCTTTCACCTGTCCCAGGGTGACCACGTTGAGATAAATAAAGTCCAATGGTGTTTGGAAGTGTGTTTCCTCTGTTCATCTCATCCCTAGAACATGACAGCTTGTTTGCTGAGGAGCATGTGGTCCTATGTGTTTGATTATGGCATCACAAGGTGTTCTGATTGAAGGTTTTATATCAAATGCAGCTTCCTAAGCCCCCATCCTTTACTCACTGTGCACTGCTTAGATACCTCGTGGGCTCTTATAAATAGAGTTGCATGGCTGCTGTTGAATCAGCTTGAACTGTTATCATGTAGTATCATCATCATCATCATCATGAACAGTATTGTTTGGTCAGAAATGCCAGAAGATTATATTTCACTGGAAACACACAGTGCAATGGAGCAGCCGCCTTTGACCAGTTTAGTAATCCTTTCCAGGATAGAGTGGACAGCAGTCCAGAGTTACCACTGCTCCACTGTATCGACCTCCTTTGGTGCTTTTTTTGTGTTTTTTATTCCAGTAAATGCTTGATTAAATACTGTCAAGTCCATGCTTAACATTTAGAGCACAGACTCCCCTCCCCACCCCGCTCTTCTTCGAAAGTATTCATGTGTTTATGGGTGATTAGACTTTCTGTGTGTGTATGTGTGTGTATGTGTGTGTTTGTGTGTACACATTAAGCAAATCATGTGAGTAAGCCCTCGGTCCTAGAGCTGAGGATAGGTCAGTACCGCCACATCGGTGCATATGGATTATCGCTCGAGTTGGATAAACATGTCAATGTGGCGTTTGGAAACAAAAGTGCTTCCCCCAATGTGCAAATCTAAGCTTATCTGCCCTGAAGCACAGGCAGATTACCTAAAGCTGCTTGCTAACCAATCCTGGACAACTCTTTACCTGCATGGCAGTGTTTGCATCCAGTCACGAGAAACAGACTTACCAGATTAACCACCGCACACTGATCCATTCATTTCCACTGTGTACTATAACCTGGTTTATATATAGATCTTATAATAAGTAATATTTTTATCCATGTTAAAAATTTATAGCACATATAAAACAATTATACTCAGAATACCTCATTTGACTATTAACATAAAGAAGAGAACTGCCATAAAGCATATTTTTTATGTAATTGAATTAATGTTTTACTTCATCTATGAAGCTTAATTAAGCTTAATATCTTAATGTGTTCATGTGTTTTGATCCACTATCCGAAGTTTTCATCACATTTGCATGACCCTACTGTTTAAAACTGAACGTCAAACATTCAATTCTGACTGATTTAATTAAACAGCAGTTTAAACAATTCTGACTGAGTGCATGGCAAAAGTTAATGTTTGATAGAATATAAAATTCCAAAATCCAATAATACTGCATAGCCATGAAATCAGTATTGCATTATTATCATATTATTACATGCAATAGCATACCATGTGCAATATCATGCAATTTTCTCATCAGGTGCTAAAACATTTTGATTTTGTCTAATTATTCTTAGGTGCAATGGCTAAACCATGTGAAATATCACTATTTATATCAATATTACTTATATAAAATTAACTCAAATACATGCAAAAACTCCTAACTACTATATATTATATTGCTCTTGTCTCTGTTTCACTGTGCAGTTGAAACAAAGAGATTTTCCTCTTGGGTCATTATCGTTTTTTAGATTCTGATTCTGTATCCGATTAACCAACAATATCTCGATTTATTTCTAAACATAGTCTGGCTTATATGCCAAATAAGTCAATAACGCCACAGTGCAGTACTGTAGTTAATAATGCAATACATTTAGTAGTTTTTTGATGTTCTCACGTACAAAGAGCCTAAAGGAAAGTCACAGACGCTCGAACATTCAATCTGAAAAAGTTAGTCTTACATTATTAATGTCGGGAGGGCACTTCGGAAGCCAAAAATCAGGAATGTGGTGAATTTTGCATGGAATTGCTTTAACCTCAGGTGCACGTACAAAAGGTTAACTCGTTCTTTTTACCCCCCCTTCTCTCCCCCTCTCTCTCTCTCCCCACCTCTCTCTCTTTCTCGCACCCCACTGTGCAGGTTTTAGGATTAAGCGATGGTAGGACAGGTGAGGTTACTGATTGTACCTCAGCCAAAGCTGATCAGTGTGTCCTTAAATTTAGCTGATCAGCAGCACGCATTGTTCGGACAACACTAGACCTTCAATTGCTTCTCAAATCCAACACGCAAGTTCTGGTCACATGCGTAAAGACATTTACCTATATTAAGATTATTAATGCATCACTAAATTAACATGGAATATATATTTGTTCAATATTACAGAATTAAGATTCTTGCTGTAATGATGAATGAACACTGTGAGCACTAAAACCACATAAAACCATGCTGTAAACGATACCAAAAAACTCATATTACTCGGTTAGTCCTGAAAATTCACTTGCTTATATAATGTATTACCAACCTTTCACAGACAACAGACTGTTTCGGCCATTAGCTACAAGTCTATTCATCTTTTATAAACTAGTCAGTTTAACATAAATGGAATAAAGCTTGAATGCTGTTTTACTGAATGATTCATTTCTGCATTTTATATATGGTAATCCCCACTGACTCATGAATATATAAAATCAACCGGACTTGGCAAACATGCAATCAAGCCCCCAATTCTTTCACGATTTTCAACCCCCAAAAAGTCCTGTACCTAGGACCCAGCCTTTGGCGACTGACCCAGAATCTTGCAAACACATATTTAGCCCAGGGGCACCGATAATAGGGATCTGCTGCGCACGTTGCACCTCTATTCTATCCTTCCCTGCATGCTGTGAACTTAATTTGACCTGCATGCAGCAGAGTCTCTGCACACTGAACTTTGCATGACCCCAGTGTGGCGCTGTTTATACGCCATGACCTGCAAGTGACCTGTGTGCGTGGGTGGATGTAGGCGTGTCATTGTGTTTGTGTGTATGTGTCTGTGTGTGTGCGCATTCGTGTGTGTACGAGAAGAGTAACGGTAATGCAGCATTAGTGATGGATAAATCCACAAACATTTAGGCACACAAAATGGAGCAAACACACACACATGCTGACACACAAAAGCATGGGTGAATAGAGGACATGCTTATGTAAGGCATAGACTGTTTTCACATTGTGTGTATTTATTTGTGGATGTGAGTGTGTGTGTGTGTGTGTGTGTGTGTGTGTGTGTGTGTGTGTGTGTGTGTGTGCGTGTGTGTTTGTGTGCGTGTGTGTGTGTATGTGTGTGTGTGTGTGTATAGTTGGGTGGAATGAGTGGCCCAGTGTGTCATGTGTCACTGATTTTCCAGTGCTGACCACATAGATTTTTCTCTCAACTCCCTTACAACTCCCTGCATTCCCTTCTGTAAGTCCTGCCAATACTAATAATTGCAGTTAAAGCAGCTTTTCAGCTTTTGTGTGTGTGTATATGTATGTGTGTGCTTGTGTTTGTGCGTCTGTGTGTGTGTGTGTGTGTGTGTGTGTGTGTATGTGTTTCCATACATCAGGATAAGCTTCCCAACACATGAAGGCAATTAGCAGAAAAAAAACATGCACACCCATCACATGCTAATACCCATAAAGATAAGCTGAATGTAGAACACACACACATGCACAGACAATAGAGGGGTCACTGTTTAATTATGTGCCACTGTGTTCATAATTTCAGGGTACAGGGAAGCATTCATGTCTTCATTTGCCACACTCACACACACACACACACACACACACACACACACAAAGGTTTGAATTGGCAGAAATGTGACAGTGTACAAGGGCAGCAATTAAAAAAGTATCCTATAAATATTGGAATCAATTACAATAGCATAAATATTCACACATTTTTCAAAATAAAGCTAAATATTATATAATTAATTATTAAATCAGATCAGATAAGATAATCCATTATTAGCCCCACAAGTGGGAAATGTATAATTATATTATCCCCAAGTCTACATAAATAAATAATCCGGTTTTAATATCTATAATCCTGTAATACAACAGCGTTTATTAGACCTCGGACTTCTATTCAGCTTTGTATATAATTTTGCCAGTTGATTGGTAATATATATAGAGGACGTACATTAAAAGTTTTCCAGCAAAATGCACTGAATTGAATTGGGTGGGCTGAGGTTTCATCAGGCAGAAAAATGGTATTATCTAATTGTTAGAAAATGTAATCAGTTTGTTACCTGTGTGTTCAATAAAATTAATTTCTTGAATGACTACTATATTCTGCAAATGATCAAAATGAACGGAACTGTGTGGGATTTAAATGTTAAATATGGTTATGATTTGACTTAAATGAAGCCAAATAATTTGTGAGCAAAATGAACCAGTTGTGAAAAATATAATTGATGTACTGGATGTTTATTGGACGGAAGCGAGCTCTGTGTGAGGCTGGAGGGAGCGCGGTGTGTGGAGTGCAGTGGAGCTGGATGCTGAGGGAATGTCATATCATCACTCCTCTAAGCTTTTGTTTCCTTGGCATGTTTGGGAACATCACAAGAGGGCATTTGTGCTGAACATAAACATGATATGACCCATGCACCTTTAGGTGGGATCCCCAGCGGAGCGTTTGGCCTCGGGCGGAATGTACCATTCTCTCTGACAGCAGGGGAGAAAGGACAGGGTCTTGTTATATCCAAAGCATATTCCCATAATGCATTTTGATCTTTCAGCTGTGCTCCTGCACCTGAAGCAGTGTAGACTGCAGTGAGTGACAGGCCATCACAGACTTAAGACTCAATAGACTGAATTTACACAACATGCTGTTCCCAGTTTCACACACACTCCCACTGTCTCGCTGGTCTCTACTGGACCCTCTCTGTAGTGCAGGAGTGGTACTGGACAGTGAGTGGCTATAAATAATTCATTCTATTAAGAGCTCTGTGTCTGTGGAAGCACACACATAAAAAAAGGAAACAGAATCACAGTAACAAGAGAGAGACAAGGAGCATGGGATCCTCAAATGTGTAATGAAAAAAGTGACAAATACAAAAATATAACGAAGGGATCCAGGACTGCACCAACAAACAAGAAAATTTTAACTGGTATAACAAAGACACAAGCGTGGTAGATGCTAAAGGAATATGAACAAGATTAAAGTAAAACAGGACAAGCAAAACATAACACTAAGAGTCTTAAACAGAAAAGATTGCAGGGTAGCACAGACTAACACAGCGGGTATTTATACACTGACACAGATGGTATATATATACAGTGGGAAACACCTGGGTGGGGGAAGGGGACAAGAACAAGACACACATGAACAGGATGACATGGGATCAGGGTTAGGTGGGGCTCAGACCAGAAAACGATACATGCTCACATGGAGTGCAGTCACTGAGATAGATAGATCACCCCCACACCCCACCCCACCCCACTCACCCCATGTATAACACTGTCTTGAATCTGTTGGGAAGTGTCTCTACCAATTTTGTGCAGTATTTGACCGTTATTCTTTTCAGAACTCTTCAAGCTCAATCTCAGACCATTGGTGGATACTGCATGCTTCAAGTAATATAACAGATATTCCGTAGGGTTTAACTTAGACTAGACTTTAAAAACACCTTCACCGTTGTGTCCTGCAGTCAGTGTGTTGTCAGTCTGCAGTGTGCATTGTGTCATTTTCATGTTGGAAAGTGGACCATCTTCTAGCTCACTTTTTTCTGACAGAGGACAGAAATTTTTCCTCAAAAAATCTGATGGTATTTCGCCTCATTTGTTTTTCCATCAATCCTCTTAAATTCCCAATGCCCATAACAGAACACTACCACCACCATGCTTTATTGTACATATGGTGTTCTTTGGATGGGGAGCTGTATGGGCAGTTTGGTGTTAGTGTATGTGCCAAATACTTTGATTTTGGTCTCATCGGATCCTAAAACCTTCCTCCACTAGACCTCAGAATCTTCAAGTTGAGTTTTGGCAAAGCTCAATCAATACTTAATGTGTCCATTGGCCTGCTTATATCATCCCTGACCAGTTTCTCCTCACTCTGCCATCCAGTTTGTAGGAACAGTTTGAACTGGGGAGAGTTTTATTAGAAGCTAAATTTCCAATCTCCTGACTTATGCCTGTCCCCAGGAGCTGGTATGCTCTACGAATAGCTAAACTAATCAAAATGATTACTGTTCACAGGTAAAACCAATTAGCTTGGCATGTAACAGAGAAGGGGATTAGTCACACCTAATTGAATTTGCAGGATGTTTTAGGCCAGGGGTAATCCTTTTAACATCTCAACAAATCTTTTTTTCCCAGTTTTTCTAAACTATCACTACAGTTCACTTGGATGTTATGCTGGGTTTTTTACTGAAGAACCAAGTAGGGTTAGGATTAATTTTAAGGTTAAACTTGTCAAACTTATCAGTGTATTTTCCATGTGCTACATTCACCTCTAAATACACTTAATAAAGGTGTTCTGTGACCTTTTCACTAAAACAAACAAGGAAAATAAGATAAGATATACCCTTATTAGTCCCACAAGTGGGACATTTCAGAGCATTAAAAACAATAGAATAAAAGGTATACAACACAACAAGATAAAATAAAACGTTCTCACTACAACTAATACCAAAAATATGAATATGAATACATTTGAATGCGTGTGCAATTATATGTTTATATGTGTGTATATGTATGTGTATATGTACATAGTGTATAAACGTTTGTGAGGTATATATACACCTCACCGAAAGTTAGGGATAATCTGCTTTCAGGTGAAATGTCAAAATCTAAAATGCACTATAACCTTTACAGATTAACTTAATGTGACCTTCCCTTAATGTTAGAATGCACATGTCCTATCGTTCAGTGTTTCTGTACTTTTTACACAACTTCTTGTTCCCTGACATGGAGCTTAACAGCCAAATTCACAGGTGTTTGATCCATGAATCGACCAATAAATTTCCTGATTCAATCAGAATTAATATATAAACATTCGTCCTCATCATGCTGTTTATATTTTGACATCAAGAGACCAAAACAACAGCTAAAACCTGACCACCAATACATTGCCATTGCGAGGCTTCAAACAGAATGTTCTCAGGCGGAAGTGGCCACTAAGCTTTAAGTGTCACAGATTGTCAACAGCAGGTTGCAACAGAGACACAGAGACTGGAAGAGTCACAGAAAGGCATAAAATTAGACGTCCTCTGGCCATGCTGATGACTGCTTCATTGTGAACCATGCCCTGTGGAACTGGATGATGAATGTCAGTCAACTCCAGGGAATTTAAAGTAGGTGAGAGGCACCCAAGTATCACATCAGACCATTCAAAACCATTTGCATCAGTGTGGTGTGCGTTCTAGGTGACCTACAATGGTACTTGACCACACCACCAGGTACAGGTTAAATTGTCTTGCAAGAGCCAGGGAGCATTTAGGAGGGACCAGTGGTCCTCAGTGCTGAGCAGTTATGATGGCCACCAACGATGCTGGAGTTGTCAAGGGGAGCGCTATGCATCAGCCTTTGGCGGTGGTGTTACCATGTGTGCAGGCGGGTCTAGTCAATATAGAACTGCCCTACACTGTGAATGGTACTGTGACAAGCCTATAGAATCATTAATCCAGTCATTGTGCCCCGACATGAACAACACAGGTTTAATTTCAACTTCATGCATGACACAGGGAACATACATCATTGGAAACGCCTGCTGGAGACAGGGGTACCTCGAATGGTGTGGCTGGAACCTTTTTCAGACCTGAATTCCATTGAAAACCTATGGGATCAGCTAAGTTGCATGTAGAGGCTCGTACTCCCCAGAACCTCAATGACCTGAGGGCCGCCCTTCAAGAAGAGTGGGATGTGTATCAACAGCTGATAAGTCGACTTGTGAACAACATGAAACATCCTTGTCAAGCTGTAATTGATACTCAAGGGCTCGTGATGATATTGAGACACTGACATTTTTGTTCTGGTGTACTCACGGTTGCTATTGGCTTTTGTTTCAAGATATTGTTTGCGATGGGGAAATCACCATTGCATGCTTCTACGTACATGTCCTACTCACATGATATAATGACAGTGAGTGTGAAATTTGTATGTTTTCCATAAATTTCACCCAAAAGCTAAATATCCCTAACTCTTTGTGAGCAGTGTGTACAGTATATTAGTGTTGTCAAGCGATAAAATTTCATCTAATTAATTAAATGGTGAGGCGATTAATTAATGTAAGAAACGCAATTAATCGCACATACATACAGACATACACGAAGCATTTTTTTTTTACCATTTATTATTGAATTCAAGCCAATAACTTGGTAATGGCATTTTTAATACTGACTGAACCAAACCTATGAATTAAGATACAGTATATGATAGTTTTGATAAACAACGTCTCCCAGCTCTACACATACTCTGGCCACAGCGCTGAGACTCCGCCCTAGAGCCCTGCATTGGGAGCGGGAGGCAACGCAAATCACACGGGATTGGGCGGGTTTTAGGTTTCTGCAGGCGGGAGCGGGGGGGATAAAAATTGACAGCAGGTCCCAAAATTGTTAGCGTAGCAGGATGGAGGATGCAGCTGATGTTGGTAATACAATTGCGAAGGGAGAATAAAAAACAAAAATACAATTGGGGAAATCCGAGGTATGGAAAAATCTTTAAAATTGTATCAAACAAAGAGGGTAAAGAGCTGGACTTTGTGTTAGAGCCCTGCGGGCGGGAGCGGGCGGGAGTGACAGAGAGCGGGAGCAGGCGGTAATGGTCAGAAATTCAGCGGGA
>JBBKCR010000034.1:9353954-9365002 GCA_037577295.1 Ladigesia roloffi | reverse complement strand
TCAACAATCTCTCTAAATGCCCCAACAATCTCTCTTAACGCCCCAACAATCTCTCTAAATGACCCAACAATCTCTCTTAACGCCCCAGCTATCTCTCTAAATGCCCCAACAATCTCTCTAAATGACTCAACAATCTCTCTAAATGCCCCAACAATCTCTCGTAACACCCCAACTATCTCTTCAAACCCCTAACAATCTCTCTAAATGACCCAACAATCTCTCTAAACGCCCCAGCTATCTCTCTAAATGCCCCAACAATCTCTCTAAACACCCCAACCACCTCTCCAAACCCCGAACAATCTCTCTTAACGCCCCAACTATCTCTCCAAACCCCGAACAATCTCTCTAAACGCCCCAAAAATCTCTCTAAACACCCCAGCTATCTCTCTAAACGCCCCAACAATCTCTAAACGCCCCAACAATCTCTAAACGCCCCAAAAATCTCTCTAAACACCCCAGCTATCTCTCTAAATGCCGCAACAATCTCTCTAAACGCCCCAGCTATCTCTCTAAATGCCCCAACAATCTCTCCAAATCCCTTTAAATCTCATTAAACGCCCCAACTATCTTTCTAAATGCCCCAACAATCTCTCCAAATCCCTAAAAATCTCATTAAACGCCCCAACTATCTCTCTAAATGCCCCAACAATCTCTCTAAATGCCCCAACAATCTCTCTAAACGTCCCAACTATCTCTCCAAACCCCCAACAATCTCTCTAAACGCCCCAGCTTTCTCTTTAAACACCCCAGATATCTCCCTAAATGCCCCAACAATCTCTCTAAATGCCCCAACAATCTCTCTAAACGCCCCAACTATATCTCCAAACCCCCAACAATCTCTCTAAATGCCCCAACAATCTCTCTAAATGCCCCAACTATCTCTCCAAACCCCCAATAATCTCTCTAAATGCTCCAACAATCTCTCTAAACCCCCAAGTATCACTTCAAACCCCAAACAATCTCGCTAACCCCCCCAAATATCTCTCTAAAACCCCAAACAGTCTCTCTAAACCCCCAACTATCTCTCTAAACAACCCAACAATCTCTCAAACCCCCAACAATCTCCCTAAAACCCCAACAATATCTTTAACCTCCCAACAATCTTTCTAACCCCCACGACAATCGCTCTTAACCCCCAACCATCTCTCAAACCCCCCAAACAATCTTTTTAATCCTCCAACAATCTTCCCAAACCCTCAACAATCTCCTTAAACCCTCAACAATCTCTCTTTGCAGCCAGTTCGGCCTGGGTGTAGGTTTATCTGTCATATACCAGCCCACATAGAGCCTACTGCTTTAACTAAGGGGAAAACCCTCACACAGCATTCAGTGCTGCTGTTTCCACACACATATAGATTTCGATAGCAGAATTTGTGTAGATTTCTGCTGTTCATCAGAGTTTATTAATCGAGACAGGAAGAGAAAAGCAGAATGGACATGGAGAGGTCACATTGAGAGGCTTTCCTGCTATTGAGGTGGCCGCTATAAGCAGCTGCCTTGTCCTCCAGACATTATTGTGCTTAAAGAAACTAAAGCACAAAAAGTATGGAGGCATATAACTTTTTAGTGTTCGGCTCAATGATCTTCACGGTGGCTGAGATTTGGTTTTAGTGTTCTTTATCTGTTAAAGTTAACGGTATGTGTTTTGACTTAATGTAGGTTAACCACTCTCAAATGTCCAATGAAATGAAATGCAACTGAATATATGGATCCGTGAGAAACAAGATGGTAAAGTCATTGCTGTTCATTGATCCACGTAAAATGTTTTACGTGGATCTGTAGCGGATTCAGTCACACATGGATTTTTGCTGAGAACCCAGTTATACACAAAAATCTCCACAATAACACGAGCCTGCAAAAATTCTCTGCATTTTATTTTTTTTTTGTGACGATATGGGTTTTTTTTTCACTTTTTTTTTAGCATAAATAGTAATCCAAAAATAAAGTTAGCTAATTATAAACCAGTGTACTGCGTGCTAAAGCCAAATCCTGATGCCTTCGGGACTGCTCCATTCAGACTCTTTTTCCTTTTTGTATCTGTCTACATTTTTTGCATTTTTGCTTTTGTTTGTTTTAGAGAATACATTGGCTGCTGCCCTCCTGTTCTCGTGTTTTCATTTTGTTCATTTAAAAGCCATAAGGTGCCGCCCAATTAAAAAAGGGCAGAGAATACCAAAGAAAACATGAATTGATTTGATTAATTGTGGGAGATGGGATATAGGTTTACATTTACATTTTTGTTAAGGGTGATATATTAAGCTCATTCATGGTAACTGCAGATATCATCCGCATTTCTTTTGCTTTTTTCAAGGCAATATATAATTCTTCATGTATTTTAGTGCAAAATTATTAAGAAAAATACAATTTATTAATTTTGTAACAAATATGAATGTAATTCAGCTATATTTCCATATAAAATATAGCTGTATACATGTTTTTGTACACAAAGTTAAATATGAGTTACGTATGCTGTAGTCAGAGCACGGGCGAACTGGGAATAAAAAAACAGCCTGGACTTTTTTCAGAGCTCTACGTCTCGGCCATGAAAACCGCTATGCTTTGGAGAGCCGTTCTTTTCCAGAATGCACAGATTAAAAATCTAATTATTTTTAGGTTTTCTATCCACAAAATCACAGGTTTTTAGATAAAATTATACCAGTTCACAATGTGACACGTGTGTTTTCTGTTTATTTAAACCCTTCAGAAGTCCAACAAATTACCGTTAGTGCAAACAAACTATGAACCTACTACATTACAACACCAAATTAAACAACTTGTGGGTTTTCTTTGTACTCATATTATCACAAAATCCATTCCATCAATTATCTCATTCATACAGGCTAAAACGCAACGAGCGCTGAATAACCTGAATTATGTCAGAGGGAAACGAATTGACTCCTAATGGGAATCTATGTTCAGTGATTCCAACATCAATTAACCAAGTGAATTCTCCCCGTGACCCGAGGTTAGGAAGTAATTTTGATAAATGGCAGTGGATGGGAAATGACCTTTTTTCCTTTACAGTGAGGTGGTTTAGGTTGAGGTTATTTATTACAACTTGTTAAGGAGCAGCTAGTAGGAATGTCATTAATGTGACGATGTCATTGTGTGCAGTCATCCCTGTAATATTGTCCTGCATGCTGCATAATGATGTCCTTCCGCATGCAAAGCCTGTCTCTCTCTTATAATAACTTTCACAAGCTGTGCCTTGTTTTCCTTGGCCTTTCATTGGGTATCACTGCTTCCTTTGAATTCTGTTCACATTCTGTAAATGCTGCAATCATTTCTTAATCATTTCTCTTACTTTCATGTTAATTTCCTTTAAAATGATGCTTTAAAGAACAATATTTTTCTTTGTAAATGAGGAGAAATATGGTTCTTAAAAAATAAGGCAAAGATGTTCAGTTCAATAAAAAGTAAACCTTGGGGAACTGAACATTTTAGCAGTGCTCTCTAATGTTTTTCCATAAAACTATATTATATTATATATAACACATACATATTAATATAAACACTATTTTTCATACAAATATGTAAGATAGTGCTAAGATAACAAATTAAAATCACATCTGGCGATTCCAGAGTATTTCTAGGTTTCAGTAAAGCTTCTAACCGTTAGTATGCTGTGGTTTAATGACCATGTCTGTATCTTCTTCTGTCTGTGTCTATGTCTCTCTACCCCTCTATTCCTTCACACATTCGGTTTGATGAAGTCCCTGGGCGCGTTCGGACGAAGGCTTCAGCAGATGGCCAGGTATCTGGCTGAGGAAGAGATGCCGGCATTTTCTGGCATAACTACAGGCATATGGCAAAAGTTCACATTTCCTGCCTCAGGAAAGAAAAAGAAGTAAATTGAGGGTGAAGGAAACAAGAAAAAAAATTCTCTTCTGCACTCATGCAGTAAAAACAACAACGGAAAAGAAAAAAATAGAAAGGAGACTTGAATAGAACAGAAACAACTGCCACTTTAAAGCAGCCAGTGCAAGAAGGAACATGTCTCATCTAACAGGACGCGGTCCAGCTCCACTCTCAGACAATCATGGTCCCAATAACATTTGAGAGTGAGGATAAACATGGTTCTGCTTAAAATCAACCAACAAACCACAAGATCAGCCGGGCTGGCCAAAACCACAGCGCCGGCAGCGCTTACTCAATACAAGCCAGCAGATCTGAGCGCGAGGAGGGAGAACACATGGCCTTTTTGTCTCCATTCAGTAGATTAGCTCTGGAGACGTTTGTGGAGATTGGATACACACTGAGGATTTAAGGGATAATTTTTTGAATCTGAAATCAATAAAGACACATGATATACAGCCTGTTCTGAGAAAAATCTCCGATTGGCTGAATGGAGGGGAGGGATGTTTATTCTGCGCTGTTCTGTTTGGTTGGACAGCTGTTTTTATTTTTCAGATTTTGGAAAGAATTTTGTAAGTGGTTATGGTGGCAATACTGTACTTCACTGCTGTATGAAAACAGGGTTATACAATAAACTACATAATCAAAATAAGAATGACGTTCAGTGAATATTCAGCTTGGGCGACTGAAGAAAATCAAACAGGATCAATCTTCATAACACTCTCCTGCACACCCAGTAACAGGAACGCTTGTTTTGATCTCCACAAGAATCCAGCCTGGTCTACTGAGCTGGGAGAAAAACAGAGACATAAGTTTCCAACATCAGACAAATGCCAAGCGGCCCTCTTTTCTTCTTTTCTTCTATTATTCATTTTATTCATTCCTCCCTCTAAAAGCACAGCTACAACACAGCCATCAATTATCCTCATCAAAACAAACTTTCCTTTTATTAAATCCTGATGCTGCAACATGCTTTTATTTTAAGTGGAAAATGAATTACAGAGAGGGGGGGGGGCGGAGAGAATGAAAGAGAGAGAGAGAGAGAGAGAGAGAAGGGGAGACAGAGAGAATGAAAGAGAGAAAGACAAAGTGAGAGAATAAAAGAAATGGAGAGAGATAGAGAAGGAGAGAGACAGAGAGACAAATAATGAAAAACAGAGAGAAAGAGAAATAATGAAAGAGAGAGAGCTAGACAGATGGAGAGAGAATGAAAGAAAGAGAAGGAGAGAGAGACAAACCAGAAAAGCTAAGAAAATTATAACACGGATTGTGAAGAAAAAGTATCCTTCTCTGACCTTGCCTTTACACTTGTAAAATATAAAGAGTCGACTCAAATTTGAGAGGGATCATCTTGTGTTTAGTGTTCAAGGCATTTATAAAATGGGAAAAACACAAAAACAGGAGAAAGAAAGTGAGAGAAAGTATAAAGAAGAAAAAGGAAAAGACTCTGAACCCTGCATGAAAGACAGGCCAAGGACACTGCATCCCAAGCGTTAGATTGGTTTCACATCAGATGATTAGCCTCATCCTTGCTAATTACACTGAATGGAAACTAATTAGGAGGAACCGGTCTTCAGCTAATGAGGATTCGGGGCCTTCGTTCATCTCAGGACATCTAGAGCGGCACACTCTTTCCCTCCAGCTGCTGCTTCGCTCAGCACGCAAAGGACTTAAAGCTATCTTTTCAACATCTACCCATCATCTATTTTCTTAAACTCAATATTAAGAGTTCCTTTCAAACCAGAAAACAAAACGATGTAGTGAACCGAAATTTTAAACCAGGAATGTGAGGAAAGTTTCCAATCAGATAATCTGTAGGAAAGTGTCCAATCAGATCATTTTAATTTGTCCAGTGTGTAACTCACATTACATTTACCATTATGGCATTTAGCTGACTCTCTTATCTGTTCCTCAAACCTGTAAAACTAAACTTAAACCAACGTCCACTACTTAACCAAGTTACTGAATACTTGGTACACCTAGGCAGCACCAAGATATTAAAATCTGATTCTGATCATTATTCTCTTCTTTACTTTTTCACCTGTGTGATGAGGCCTGGAACATGGCTCCTTTGTTTACACTCAAGATCAGCTGGGTGCTGCCAGCGGACAGACCCAACAACCCCAGTGAGCTGAGGAGGGAGAGATGGGGTGTCAACTTGGTAGCGTCTTAACCCGAGAAGGGGATGATTCAGACCACCCTTTCCTTCTGTAATTATGTAAGATGTTAGATCTCTGACTAGCTAATGGCGCTAACCTGAATTCCAGTAGTGCAGCATCATGTTGATAATGGAGGCCTGGCTAACAGCATTAACTCGGACACAAGCATGGCGCTGTCCGGATTCCAGCTGCTCCTGGCTGACAGGATGTGGGAGAGTATTAAGAGAAAAGAAGGGGTATTGGCAGTGTTTGTGAATGACTGATGGTGTAAACCTGGGCACATGAGGGGCAGAGCTCTAGCACAGAGTGGCACGAAAGAGTGATTTACCCACGCAGTTGATCTGTGAATGCTCCGAAGCAAACAGAGTAAAATTCCCACCAGGAATCAACATTCACACTCACACACAACAGATTGAGTACTCACAGTTAGGTAGCAGCAAATTGCGGGCGAGGAACTCATTGACTGAGCAAAGAGGAAGCTCCGGGACGTAGCCCTCTTAGTCGACGAGGTACTGAGTGCCAAGTTAATGCGTTTTGTAACCTGGTAGGGTACAATGAAGTGTGGGGATATTTTTTTTTTATTCTGTGAGGAGGTGAAGATTCTGGAAAGAGAGATAAACCCTGTCCCCTACGTTGTATAATCATCCCAGGGGGGCGGCGGAGGTATTGCGCAGAGTAGCGAGTGTTGGCTTTATTTATGGAGCAACGTGCACATTCCCAGCCTCGTCGACACCTGTGGACCAATTGTTGGGTCGTTGGCACATCAACCTCTGGTTCCTGATGATTAAACTTCGGAGGTTGGAAGCCATAGCATACCTCGAATGGACTCATCCCCGTGGCAGAGTATGTGAGCAGATTATGGGAAAGCTTAGCCCAGATGAGTTAGCGGGCCCAGGAGACCTCGATGAGATGGCAGAAGGCCTTCCAGTACTGGGCTGTGAACTGGGGCACTCTGTCCAAGATGATGTACTTGGGGAACCCATGCAAGTGGACTACATGTTCGATTACCAGTAAGCTGCTTTGTTTGGCAGAGGGGAGCATCAATAGAGCAACCAGGTGCACGTCCTTGGAGAAACGGTCCACTATAGTCAGGATGGTGGTTTTTCCCTCTGAGTCCGGAAGTCCAGTGATAAAATCCAGGGCGATGTGTGACCAGGGGCGACGAGGGACCAGAAGGAGGGGGGGTCGGAGGGGTCCCGGCGTCGTCTGATTTGGAGTCTCAGACCTGGCACACACCACACAGGCCTGGACGAATTCGGTGGTATCCTTGGGCATCCCAGACCACCAGAATGTTCGTTGGAGGAGAGAGGTAGTACTCTGGACTTCGGGCTGTCCAGCTATAGTGGAGGAGTGCCCACTTGATGGCCAATAGCTTGCGGTCCCTCACACCGTATCGCTGCTGAGTGGGATACAATTTTCTGGAAAGGAATGGTTTGGTGAGGGCAGTCAGAGGTGCCGCGACTGAACTGTAATCCTGGATAAAGCGTCGATAGAAGTTTGCAAACCCCAGAAAATGCTGAATCTGCTTAAGCGTAGTGAGCGTCCAGCTTCTGAGACTCCATGGACACACCCTGAGAGGAGATGACGAACCCCAGGAATGTGGTGGAGCACTGCTGGAAAGTTACAGAAAAGTCGTGGGTCTGCAACCTCTTTAAGACTGCCCGGACATGCTGGAGATGTTCCTCTTCTATCTTCGAATAGATAAGTATGTCGTCTAAGTAACCGAAGACCCAGCGACCCAGCATGTCAGAGAGCGCGTTATTAATTAGTCATTGAAATGCTGCCGGACTATTACACAAACCGAATTGCGTTACAAGCGTTTCATATTGGCCGGTGGGAGTGGTGAAATTTGTAGGCATTACGGCATTATCCAGGGCTGTGTCCTTAATGGAGATTCGGTTGAGCCCGTGGTAGTCAACACATGGTCGAAGGCCACCATCCTTCTTCTTAACAAAGAAGAACCCTGCGGCAGCTGGAGAAGATGATGGTTGAAGGATTACCTGTCAGAGGCCCTCAGTGACATATTCTTCCATGGTCTTCTTGGACAGGGAGTAAAGATGACCGTGGGGTGGAGACGTACTGGGCTGGAGATTTATGGGGAGATCATAGGACCAGTGAGGTGGCAGGCTGATGGCTTTGGCTTTATAAAACACCTCCTTAAATTCCCGGTACGGCTCCGGGAAGGTGGTGAGGTCGACTTTGACGGCTGGTGGCTCCCCTGAACACGTCCCAACCGCCACCGTGATGCAATGCTCCTGACAGGTTGCCCCCAACTGAAAAATACAATGCTGAGATCAGGAGATGAGGGGGTCATGTTAAAGGAGCCAGCGGTAGACTAAGATGATCGAAGGTGAAGTGTGGTGATCGACTAGAAATGAAATCCTTCCTTGGTGATCGATGGTGAATTGGAGAGATTATGTTTGATGTCCACGGCTGCTATATTTAGCGGTTGGGATAACACCTCCATTTTCACACCCAGTTTAACAGCATAATTAAGGAAAATAAATTTGCTGGCTGCCCCTGAATCCACAAAGGCGTTGACAATTACCTGTTTGTCGCTGTACTGGATGTGCGCGTGAATCATGAAACGGGAAATTTGAAGGTCGTTGGAGATGGTGGTGGACAAACCAGCTGAAGACCTCCGCTTCTTCACCGGGTTTGCACGTTTCCCGGACGGAGAGGACACACCGCTCGATGATGGTCTGAGGATGCGCAATATGCGCAGAGCCCCTCACGGAAGTGACAAGTCTGCTCCGCCTGACTTAGCGAGGCACGCCCCCAACTGCATGGGTTCCTCCATTCCAGCATGGGCTTCCACAGGATGTGGAGGGTCGGTGGTGTTGGCGTGAAAGGTGTTGGCGGTAGGGTTTGAGGGGTTGTCCATGAGTGAGAGCTGATGCGTGTATCAATCCGCATGCAGAGCTGAATCAGTTTCTCCGTTCGTTCAGGAAGCTCTCATCTGGCAAGAAGATCTTTAATTCGTGTGGACAGTCCCTCGTAGAAAGTTGTCTGGAGAGCAGCATCCCCCCAGGTGGTCTGGACGGCAAGGGTGCGGAATTCGGCCGTATTTTTACTCACCGGACAGTCTCCCTGCAGCAGATGGTTGAGCTTAGAAGTTACCTCCACCTCGCTGTCAGGATGTTGGATGGCCGCCTTGAGGAGCTTAGTGAACTGCACATAGTTCCGGCACTCGCAGATGTTGCTATTCAAAACCGCCAAAGCCCACTGAGCTGCCTGCCTGGTGAGTAGGGAGATGAGCAGTGACCTTGACCTTAACGCGTCACATGGTTGTGTGTGTGAAAATGTGGAGGCAGCCTGTTACTCTCTTCACTCTGTAGTCAGCAGACTGCAAACGCGATTTCAGCTAGCCCCATTTTTTATATCAGGGGAATATAACCATTTAGCTGATGAAGGCCCTGGAGTGGCTGGTCTTGGCTCAGCTTTGGCCCCTGCTGAGCTCACCACTGGACCCTCTTCAGTTTGCCTACTGGCCTAGTGTTGTCATCCACCTCCTGCATCATTCCCTCTCTCACCTGAGTATTGCTGCACCCACTGTGAGAATCATGTTCTTTGATTTCTCAAGTGCCCTCAACACAACCCTTCCAACAATCCTGAGGTACAAGCTGGAGCACAGAGGTGTGGACCATCACCTCAACACATGGACAATGGACTACCTCACTAAACGACCATGCCATGTGATAAATAAGGTCTTTGTGTAGGACAGGGTCATCTGCAGTACTGGGGCTCCACAGGGAACGGTTCCTCTTCACCATCTACACTGCAAACGTTTCTCACCACTCCATCCACTGCTTCCTGCAGAAGTTCTCTGATGACTAGCCAGATGACTCTGTAATGGTCAGCCTCATCACTGATGGGGAAGACAGGGAGTACAGAGAACTGACCCAGGACTTTGTGAACTTGTGCCATCAGAACTACCTCCAGATCAACTCTGGAAAAACCAGGGAGTTGTTGGTAGACTTCCGCAAAAACAAACAGCCTCCCATGCAACCAATGAACATCCAGTGTCTGGGCACTGAGGCTGAGGAAAGCTACATGTACCTTGGTGTTCACCTCAACTATAAACTGGACTGGACTCACATTTCTAATGCTAGTGGCAGAGCAGGCTGTATAAGCTGTGGAGGTGATGAGGGACAGGAGAATGGCGACGAAGCTTTCATCACTGTTAGACATCTCCCACCACATACAGGAGTTTCTGACGGCACTGAGCAGCTGCTGCACCTACGATGTGGGACAAAGATTCCACAGGTCTTTCCTTATGACTGCTGTCAGAGTCCATAATGAATATCTTGAGGTTGATCACATTCACACAGATTAATACCCGCACACTTTCAACACACCATGATAGTCTATTTAATTTTTGACAATACACATGCACATAGTTCAATTACTCAACTACTGTATTACTGTTTCTGGTTCACTATTACTGTTTTTCTCAATACCTGCTGCTACCAAATGTACACTACAATATCTACCTGTAGGTATATCCACAGAGTTTTTACTCTGTAAATATACACATACATATACTAAACATTTACATGTATTTTCAATACACTAGTCCATATTTGTATTTTGGTATAATTGGTATTGTATAGTGTACTTTTACACTGTACTATTGTATAGTTTTTATTCTACTGAATACATTTTTACTCTATTTGCTGCTCTTTGTTTTACAAAATGTACAAAACATTACACATGGATACGTGGCATTTTGAAATAAAACTTTTCCATCTCATTTAGCAAAACATGTTATTTCTGATCATTCAATTTTGCTAATTACTGTAATATAAAATTGGTTTGAATGATAACAGGGATTTCTTCCTCAATTGCACATTTATACAAACACACAGTTTAAGTTTAGTTAACGTCACCCTGGACCTAGGAGGAGGTACCCTGGAACCAAAAGAGTCAAATCACTGCCTCACTGCCACATACACACATGCTCTCTCTCTCTCTCTTACTCACTCACACTCACACACAACATGACAGTTACTCTTTCACTGATTGAAAATCGGG
>JBBKCR010000034.1:9298982-9313358 GCA_037577295.1 Ladigesia roloffi | reverse complement strand
AGAAATATCTAAATTAAACTAAAATCTATCCCAGTATTATTATTAGTAGGGAATATTGGGATTGAACCTAAATCTAACATTTCATAATAATCAAAATCCCTACACATCACTATATCATCTGTGCTTCAGGGAACAGATCGAGGTCTAAATTCAATCGACAGGTCAGACGTTTAAGTGGCACTGAAATGAGGCACTGGAATTTGCGTTCTGTTTTGGTCCGGTACATACTGGTTCTATAGGTACCGGAGCCTTATTGGTACTGGTTTTCAGTACCCAACCCTACTGCTGGGCCTTCCTGGTGATGGAGCTGGTGTTGAGGATCCATGTGAGGTTCTCTGTGATATGAACACCAAAGAACTTGGTGCTCTGTACAGTCTCTACTGAGGTGCCACCGATGCTCAGCAGAGAGAGATCATGCTGCACCCTCCCGAAATAAACTACCATCTCTTTTGTCATCTACACATCCAGGGAAAGGTAGTTGAATCTGCACTAATCTGTTAGCCATTGCACCTCTTCTCGGTATGCTGCCTCATCGTTCCTGCTGATCCAGCCCCTGGGGGGCTGCTGTGTTCAGTGTGATGTGCTCAATATTTTGCTCCTGATCCTGATTGGCAGAGGTTTCCCAGTCAGGCAGTCCAGGACCCACATGCAGAGGGAGGTGTGTAAACTCAGCAGTCTCAGCTTCCTGATCAGGTGCTGAGGAATGATGGTGTTGAATGCTGAACTGAAGTCTATAAACAGCATTCTAACATAAGTGTCATTTTGGTCCAGATTGGCGACGGCTAGCTGAAGGGTGGTGGGGATGGAATAATCTGTAGAACTATTGGGATGGAATGCAAACTGCAGGGGGTCCAGTGAGGGTGGAATTTTAACTTGATGTGCCTCATGATGAGCCTTTCAAAGCACTTCACGATGATAGTTTGAGTGCAATGTGATGATAATCATTGAGGCAGTACACTGATGGCACAGGGATGATGCTGGTGGTTTTGAAGTTTGCTGGAAGGACAGTGGTGCTCAGAGAGATGTTGAAGATGCTTCTGATGACATCTGCACAACCAGGGATGTTGTCTGGTCCAAGCAGAGTTTTTCTCAAATCAGCCTCATTCAGAAAGAGCACATGGAAGTTGGGATGTGGGATGGACTTCCTCACTGCCATGTAGTTTTGAGCTTCAAACAGTGCATAGATGTTGTTCAGCATGTCTGGAAGTGAGGCCTCACCATCACAGGAAGGTGGAGATGAATTGTAGTTGGTGATGGCCTGGATGCCCAGTCACACGCTATACATTCCCATTGTTCTTGAAGGGGCTGTGCATTTTCTGGGTCCAGGATTTTGGCCCCCTCATCTGAAAATCCACATGCTGGTGGAATTTAAGGTGAACTGTCTTGGGATTTGCATGATTAACATCTACAGCGAACATAAACAGTCTGTCAGGATGTGGAACTCTCTGATGACTCTGTATAGTTTTGTATAGTCTCTTTAGTGTTAGCACTGGGAGGGATGGGCACAGTGTGTATGAGTGGTGAATTCCCTCGGTAAATAAAAGATTCTACATCTAATAGTCTTGAACTTCAGTAGCAGTGAGCAGGAGATCAGCACAGCCTTCACATACTAGTCTGTGTTAATGTAAACACAAAGCCTTCTCCCTCATGCTTTTGTATAAGATTACTATCGTGGTCGCCATGGTAAATTACAATGTTACGAATAGCCATAACAGTCTCCAGAAAGCTATGGTTGTTCCATGTCTCTGTAAAAACACAACCGTCTCTCAACTTTCGCTGGGTGGTTCGTTGTAGTTAGATACAGTCCAGTTTATTGTCCAGGAAGGTAAGCTGTTAGGCTTGCATGGACCCCTGCTCACTTGCCTCACTTCTGCTGTCTGGTGCACCACTCGTGATGCCTTCCCCTGTGACAGGTGACGCCGCATAGCCAGCTGAGACCTTGGAGTAGCAGCGGCAGCAGCTTGACCCTGGAGCAACAGGACCTTTCTCGACTTCATCCCATGGTGAGCTCACCACTGGACCCACTTCGGTTTGCCTACCAGCCTTCCATTCAAGGATGATGCTCTCAAATTATTCCCTACATTATTCCCTCTCTCACCTGGAGTACTAACGCAGTAACCGACCACAGTATGTGAGAACTCAACGCTGTGTGCCTGGACAGGGTCCTCTGCAGTGCTGGGGCCCAGGACTTTAATGACGACTGCAAACAGGGATAGAAAATAAAAAATTCCTTAAATAAAGACTCATCACAGAACCTAAACCAAAAACAGGAAACACACACATTCACATACCCTGAACCAGAAACATACATATTAACACACTCTTCACAAATACCGCAAGCATACAGAATAACAGGAGGATTTCCAACCCTAAGACCCGTGCTCCTCAAAGGAACAAAGTAAAGACAAAACCAGGAAACAGGACTAAGCCATCCTCAAAACCTTTGAGAACTAAACTCTCCTCCCAAATGTTGAGAGAACATGGAAACACCAGTCCGCGCAGGTCGTGCACAACCATGGGAATAAAACGGAGGATCACGGGCCTGTAAAACAGACAGGGATACATGAACAGAAATGTGAATACATTAAACATGAACCACTACACACACCAAAGGGAAACCACATACAAAACACGAGACCCTAAAACCTGTACTCTTTACTGAAAACAAAACAAAAGAACAAGATCAAGTCACAGTTCTCGTCGAGGGCTGCGCTGTCCTCAAAAATGTAGAGGGATATGCTCCCCTCGAAAAAGAGCACCAAGCTTCTCCTCAATACGTTGAGGGCTCCAAGCTTCTCCTCAGAAACGCTGAGGGCACAAAGCGTCTCCTCGGAAATGCAGAGGGCATGAAGCCTCTCCTCGGAAATGCAGAGGGCACAAAGCCTCTCCTCGGAAACACCGAGGGCATGAAGCCTCTCCTGAGAAACACCGAGGGCACGAAGCCTCTCCTCGACCGTGAGCACAAAACAGAAGGGATATACACAAAGCCCTTGGAATACAAAAACAGATGTACACTGACCTGTAACACAAACAGAGAACATGAACAGGAACATGAAAACAACAGACATGAAACACAGACTTACACTATAAGGGGATCACATATCAGAAAACCTGAGACCTGTGCTGCTCAAAGAAAAAAAAAAACAGGAACAGGCTCTCATCGAGCACTAAACTTCTCCTCGAAACACGTCAAAGGCACTAAGCTTCTCCTCCAAGCCGAGGGCATTAAGCTTCTCTTCGAGACATCGAGGGCATTAAGCTTCTCCTCAAAAACACTGAGGGCACGAAGCTTCTCCTTTAAGGGCACTAAACATGGATACAGCGGTCGCCGCAGACCACGCGCTAGTGATGGGCAACCTGAAGCTGAAGCTCCGAAGCGTGTATCTAGTATGAAGGGGCGTGGCAGAAGAAGCCCTGCTTCGGGGCATGTATCATTTGGCAGAAAACTATGTGACCGATGACTTGGTTTGTTATGTCAGTGTTTCATCTTCCTGTATAAATGGAAGTGAATCCCGCCAGCGCTTCGTGGGATGTTTTGTTGCCGATTGTATGAAAGAAAACTGATTGTACAGACACACACACACACACACACACACACACACACTTTTTCTTGCCTTTAATTTACTCTGTATACCAAATGGAACCAGCACACAAGAAAAAATATTCACCTATGTGGGAACATGTTGAAATAGCCCCTCCTAATATGGCATGTAGATGTAAACTGTTATTTTAACTTTTATTCTTAGAACAAGATTTCATCACCATGCAAAATTATACATATTCATATTGCATTTCATGGTTTGAGGTGAAATGTTTGCTGTGCCGAAAGGAACTGGTGTATAACAAGAACATATCATTGCTCAGGCATAATAGAGCTTTTCATGAAAATGAGCAACCTGCAAACAGAGCAGGCACAAGCGACTCAATATTACAGAGAGAGAGGATGAATGAATAGAAATAAATGCACATATTCGTCTGGCACGCCCCCTCACACTTTACAAGCGCTCTGGAGCCTCATTTGTCCATCATTAACGCATGCAATGCTACTACTAATAATACTAATTTGTGGAAAAAAATTAATTAATTAATTAAAATGTTTTACAACTGATGTATAAAACATTTTATGATTATATAAAATCATCTAGGAGGAGGCAGAACAAACAGAATTACATTTACAGTACTTTTACTCACAGTACAGTACTTTTACTTTAATTGTTTACCATGGGATGATAATTTATTATTTCTTGTACGTCTGTACAGCTCAGGTTTTAAGGGTTAAACCAAAAATGGGTTTGTTCTATGCAGCCTATATAATTAGGTAAAGTGTTTACAGGCTATGTGTTTGATGGTCTGAGGAACAGTATAGAGGGTTTTTTTTTACCTTATTTGCTCTCTTCCTCTGCAGCCTCAATGCCCCAATCCTATGCTATACTGAAGTGATTTAGAGCACAACTGAAATACTACACAAGCCAGACATTAAAGAAGAAATTGCAAAAGAGACCAAAGCCCATAAACCCCAAAACCTCCTTTTTGAACTTGAACACAACATTTGTGATCTTAAGACATGCTCAAAAACTAATTTCACCTGGCAGTAAGTGTTTTTTTTGTTAGGGCATGGCTACAATTTTGCAGGACACAAACTACAAGTCACACACTTACATTTTCTACTTTGGCATATTATTTATACCCTTTGCTAACAATTTTATATTCTTGCATACTCTCAATATTCTGTTAACAACAATGCATTATTAAATTTAAATGGGGATCAAAAGACAAGTGTTGTGTTTATATAAACAAGCTATTAAGTGATTTAACAGTTAATGAGTGCATTTAAAATTAGAGGATGGTCAAGAATTTGACTCTGCGTCACTAGTGAACAGGATGTCAGACATGCGTTGTCACATATTCTTTCATTTTATAAAGGAAACTTGTTTCATTTGACATATTTTAATTTACAGTTGTGCACTTAACAATGTTCCATGGTTTAACAAGAATAAAGTTTATGAAACAAACTGATAAATGGTAAAACCTGTAGTGTGCAAAAACGTTGCTGTCATTTTGCTGTTATTGTCAAATTAATTTTAATTGCAAGTAATTAAATGATTGGTTAAATAATGAATTATAACTGTTTATTATGTTCTGCTTAAGGGTTCTTGAAAGGCATAAATGTCAATCTGGAGTATTTCTCTTTTTGCATTCATCATGAAGTTTCTAACAGTGTTTGTTTTTTATAATCAAATAATGATCGAAAAATAACAATAGAAATACTGTTGATTAATTTCTCACTGGACAACTGGACAATGTAAACACTGTCATGTTCAAATTGTAAACCAGCTAAAACAGGGAAAGTGTGTAAGAATGTTGAAGTTAGATAAAGTTCATGTTTTCTTGATTTAAATTCACAGTAACACGTCTGTTACAACATTGGTTTAGTTTCTTTCATGACTGTCCTACTTCAGCATACCCTTGCCATAAAGAATGCATTTGCCCAGTCTAGCATCTGGATGGCATCAGCATGTCAGCACATCATGTGGTAGGCCCTATCACATGACTTTCCCCTGGAGGCCCAAGAGGTGAAAGTCTCTGAATATCAGTGAGGCAGAGGAATACAAAGCTAGGCGTTCATCTTTTTGAGGTGGGTGGAAGGATGATGAGTCATAAGCCCCCTGCTGTTAGCCTCTTGGAGAATATTAAGCCATGACAAAAAATCTAATATTCCGCTCACACTGAATGTGGCTGATCAGCCATGGCATGTATGGAGTCAAAAACTACAGAAACAATTTTCAAATTCCAAACATGTCACAAGGTACTAGGACATGACCATACGGGGAAAAAAGTTCTAATTGGCCATGCTACAGTTTTAAGGATGCAGCATGAGTAAGCAGTTTCACACAAAGCATTTGAGTATGCTAAAAGCGCAGATTTCACACATGCCTATTTTGTTAATATCCAAGCTGGGCCAAAAATGGACAGCTTGTGTGATGTTCAGACTACAAAGTTCAGTTAAATGTCCTCTTTGTACACATTTTGAAATGTGTTTGGACATGGTGAGCTGTTGGACTAGTCATATTCTAATATAGGCAACCCAGCTGAATCAATTTCTCAAGTTTATAATTAATTTCTCAAGTTTATATTTCATGTGAATGAGTCGTGTTGGACCTCCTCTTGTTGGACCTCCTGTAGTTTGTAAGGGCCATCATGTCAGTGGATGATGCAGAGAAATTGACCTTATTCTTTAACGCCTTAACAAGTAAAGGACACATGGTGTTTATCTTTTTGAGGTTGGGTGGAAGGATAATGAGTCATTAAGCCCCCTGCTATTAGCCTCTAGGAGGCAAAAGTTCAGGCAAATGTCCTCTTTGTACAAATTTTGAAATTTCATGTTAGCACATAGTGAGCCTTTAGTGATATTCTTATATAGGCAATGCAGCTAAAGTATGGTGACCATATTTTGTTCCTGGAAAACCAGGATACCTTAGTGTACAGGGGGGGTGTTAGTGTTAGTAATATAACAATTTAATGGTCCAATGAAAGGTAATAAACAACCAGGACATTTCCCCACTTTCTAAAACGAAACTCGTACGCTCACGACAAGACGTGAAAAACGGACATGTCCGGGGATATCCCGGACGTTTGGTCACCCTAGCTAAAGACCACTGGTTAGATGTACCAATTTCTCAAACACGTGACACATGTGAATGAAAATTGCTTAATGGATGATCACACCCAAGTTCTGGAAGTACTTCTGTCGTCTGATCGAGTCTCTCATCTGGATACCACCCCCAGACCGGTCAGAGAGAACGGACCAACCAACAGCTGAAGGGCTTCCTCCAATGTTTTGTGTTGTACAAGAATAAAGGATGCTTGCCCTATTCAAACCTCAGGCATTTAGTTTGTTGTGCCCTTGACAGTAAATTGTAAACCATGGTGAGTTGGAAACAGCTGCCTGAAACCTTCAGAATGTAAATTGTGGCAGTTTATGAGTAGGGTAAAATATTTTTCAAAATGTCCAGGCCTATCTGTCTAAGCAAGTACACCCCAAGAGCAGTCTGCAAGGAAAATATCCAAAAACTATCATCACTATCACAATTATCATAAATATTATCACTGGACAGGAGTGCAAGGAGGAAACAATGGCTCACTAAGAGACACATGAAGGCCAGACTGAAGTTTGCCAGACAGAACAAAGCTTGGCAGAGAGACCAGGACTAATTATTTGGACACCAGATGAGATGACATGTTAGGCATAAAACGAATACAGCATTCCAGGAAAAGAAACTCAGACCAAGTGTGAGGTATGGTGGTGGAGGCGTAATAGTTTGGGGATGCTGTGCAGCAATAGGACATGACCATCTCACCATCATAGAATTCTACAATCTATTTATTCTGTCATTTCTACAATGTGCTTGAGGAACATGTGAGACCACCTTTAACGTGACAATGACCCAAAATTTACTAGTAAATCCTCAAAGGACTGGCTAAAATCTTGGAGTGTCAAAGCCCAAATCTTAATCACTTTGAGATGCTGTGGAGTGATTTGAGATGGGCTGTACATGCAAGAAACCGCTCAAACATCTCACAGCTGAAAGAATTTTGAATTAACAAGTGGGGAAAACGTTCCTCAGTGACTGGTAAATGGATAAAAGCACCATTTGCATTTATTTCAGCCAAAGAGGGTAACACTAGCTATTAGGGGGTAGGGTGTCCTCATTTTTCCTCAGCTGGAATATGCATTTTGTTGGCCTCTTTTGTTTAATGAGTAAAACAATGTTAATTTTAGTTGTTTACCTGCAACTACATGAAGAGTGATGGAACTCCTAATCATTCAAATTCAATACCTGATCATAGTAATGCTCTTCTGGTTGAGGGCAATCAAATCTAATGTAAAGTGTTTACAGGATATTGTTGCTGCAGCAAAGGGCTAATACCCCTCATTTGAGCATCTCTGAAAATCTAAAATGTTTAAAATTACTGTAGTTATCCTTTTTATTAACTGGACCTAATTGTTCCGGAATGTAACATTTTAGCCAGCTAGTATATCAGTCTAAAGATGTCCCTTGGCAAGACTTGCATATTTAAGGAATACACTCAAATTATCAGTAATTCAGTGATACAGCCAAGATATTTGTAGGCCTGTCACAATAAACAATTAATCAATTAATTGCACGATAATTAAAATGAGGTCGATAATTTTCCAGGCACGATCATTTTCATTTGTTTGCTTTCCAACTGACTTTACTGTGATACATTGGTCCCTCTCCTTTCTTTAGGGTAATGAGGCACGAACTCTCTTGAGGGTTAGCCTAAATGCTAGCTGCAGGGTGAGAAAATGATAACTAGGTACACATTTAAGCTGTAAATATCGCTTACACCACTGCGTATGGCAGTCTCACTTACAGGACGGGATGGTTTTTTTTCTCCAGAGATCAGCATTTCTTTGGGAATGTGCCAGAACCTGTCACATTTCTCCTCATTAATCCTCAGAAGCATGATGTGAGATGTGCTTCACTCAGCATTTTGCACTCTGGTGCGCTGCGGGGCTGAAAAACCTCTATGTTTGTAGAACTGATAATAAAAAAATAGACAAGTATTAGTATAATCAGGTGTAAATATATTTTAATTAAATGAGAAGACTATTTACAGAAAGACCTTTAGAAGTGCAGAGAGACAGTCCGGTTTTAACATGCACTCATTTTCCGCTGCTTTTCTAGATGGGGCAACCATCAATCTCTGGGAAACTTTTAAATAGGGCTCAATGAAAGCTTTCCAAAGACACCTTGTTTGCCATAACACCCACCGGCAAGCTGAAGTTATTAAGACAAAGACGATCGCCTTGGTAAAACGTATATGGACACCGCTACAATTTAACAGAGCTGGACACATTGCTACTCCTGATGGATCCTGCCTTAAGCCACACAAAGTCAAGGTATGCTGACTGTCTTGCAATGTCTTCCACTCCCAGGGGATGATCCTCCTGGACCATAGGTGCAACATATAACACAACAGAACAGCAGTACTCAGGCAGATCAACAGGTCAGGAAGGGGCCCAAGCGGAATAGGAGAAGGGGAATTGCGCTAATTTTTTTTGTTTGTTTTTTGGAGGGGGTGGGGTACAAGGGTCACTGAGGACCTAGGTGGAGCCAGTGGGGCAGTCTCCACAGGACAGGACAATATTAGGCCTCAGGGTAGCCACAAGGAAGCCTGGAGAAAGGGCCTCACCCTCAGGAAAGGCGATGGGCTCCTGGCAGAGTGGGTTCCTGATGGTGGACCCATCCAGGAGAACAGCAGGGGTGCCCTGCACCGAGAGTCCCAGTGAAGGGACAGAGAGGGGTTCCCTGCTGAAGGACCCCGGGAGAAGGCTCCACCTCCCAGGTCAGCAAAAAAGGGACAGACAAAAGATCTCTCAGTAGAGGGCTCCCTGTGGGAACATGGGGTCTCGCAAGGTGGCCAATGGAGCACTGCCCTTTGCCTCTGCCTCCCCACCTCCACCTTTTTAGGTATAGCTTGGTCACCCTGGGAGGTGCAACATGGAGGGGGGGACAATATAACAGCGGGTGCCCTCTAGTTCTTCTGTTTTCTTTTGAGGCCCCTGATTACACCGAATTAGTGTCAGCTGTCGGTGTGATATGGGGCAATTAAGATTTATTTTTTAGTTCTGTTTGGACCAGCTGGGGTTGTTTGGTCTTTCTGTTCCATGTTGGGCCCGCAAGCTTGTTTTGTTTTGGGAAACTTCCTCACTAACCCTCACAACCATCTCCACAACCTTTATCTGTTCATCAGGCCCACGAGATACATATTTCCACACATACATATAAATTAGGGCTGGGAATTTAACAAGTTAATTAGATTAATTAATCACAGAAAAAAATGACGCGTTAATATTTTTAATGCAATTAACGCTTTACATAATCTTCCCGTTCGGAGTAAACAGCAGGGAAAACGGGTCTCAGATCACTGCTGCGTGAGCGGCCAGAGAGCACAGTTCGATTCAGTGAGATTTGGAAGAAATCTAATCATAGTTTATCAAAACACATCATGTAATTAATAAGATCAAAACTTTTAAGTGCTTGACAGCACTAATAAATATTTTCATACATTTATACATACATATCTGCATATGTGTCCAAACATACACACATAAATACATATATGCATATATAACGACATTTATAGTAATACATATATACACTATTATAATCTTTTTTCATCTACTCATTTATACTTATCCACAATTGTTTTAAAAACTGTACAATCACAAATAACTACAATTGTATAGTTATTTATAATTATAATTAGGGTTGAATGGAAAGGATTTTTTTGGGCCAAAACCGAAAACTGAAAATAAGGAAACACCCTGGCCGAAAACCGAAATTGAAAGACGAAACAAAATTATTATTAAATTATTAAAAAAATAAATCAGTACAAAACTTTGATTATATTTATTTAGCATTCCGACAATGCACAATTTTATATTTATTTAGCATTCCGACAATGCACAATATGCACAATATTAAATAACATTTTATTCTCACATGTAATGAATAAGAGCAAGGCTTGCTAGTGATCTTCAGCAATTGATGGGCAATGATGAGAACTTTTGACACGCAAAAAGATCAGTGAGAGGCAATTGTTGTGCACAACATGCAGGAGTGCATTGTCTTAAAGTTGCTACTACAAAGACAGTAATGCATGAAACAAAGTGGTTTACCAAGACCCCCTTTACCAAGTACCTTTCACCTTTCAGTACATCAAATAAACTTTGCTATGAAAAGTTTGTTGTTGTTGTCATGCAATGCAAAACTGTGGGGACTGTCCGAAAGTGGGCAGAGACTATCCTGAATTGTTCCTGGGTTCTGTTTAGGGTGACCAGACCTCCGGATTTAGGCCGGACAGTCTGGAATTTTAATGCCCCGTCTGGCGTCTGGTGCAGCATCAATCCGGACCCGTATTTGCCCTCCTTTCTGGGGTTCTCCTACTGGGCCTAAAGAGCTGCGCTCTAGAATATTTTGCTGCAACGCCATCAAATGATGGCTAATAGCAGTATCAAATAGATATCAGATAGGGTTAGTTTAGGTCCTATATCATTGGTTAAAAACATAAACAAATGATCCATTTGCTGGTCACGTTACATCTATGCTGCTGGCTAGAAAGTTAACACAGAAAATGTCAGACGTCCTTTAACCCAGAATGGACAAAAGAGCCAGATTTTATTTTAAAAAGCCGTTGCGATTCCTCTCATGGCTTTTGCACTCTCAGTGATGTTGATGTAAGCAGTCAGGGTAAAGCTGCCATTGAAAGACATGCAGGGACAGAGAAGCATAAAAGCAACAGACAGCAGGTATTTCTTCACTGAAACGTTTTTTCGAGAAGCTACGTCGCCGTTGGATAACAAAATCTCTGCTGCTGAGCTGTGTAAGGTTTACCAAGCTGTATAGCACCACCAGTCGTACCACGGTGTAGACTGCGGTGAGAAGGTGGACAAGAAATATTTTCTGATTCGCCCATAGCTAAGGGGATGATGTGTGGCCGAACTAAACCAAGGCTTTTTGTGAGAATGTCCTAGTGCCCTACTCTGTACAAATACTGTACATGTAGATTACATCAAAGCAAACAACTACTGCATACATACACAGGTTAAGACGCTGCACACAAGCCCCTAATAAACCGAATCACAAAAAATTCTTTACATTTTCAGCCTTAACATGTTATGCTTTTAAAACATGAATTTATAGGCTTACTATTTATTTTTTAGGTGACTTGTGCTTTAATTTGTTAAGTCCACCAATGCTTTGTAGCACTCAGCACAGTGGTCAGTTTTGAACACCACAACGTGTTAAATAAATACAAATACTGTGAACACTTTTTTACTCTTCAAGAATATTTTTCCTATTCTGTTACACAGGCTACATCATGTATCACTGCATCATGTATTACACAAAGTTATACTGTTGAGAGGAGAACGCCAGAGTCCTTTATTCACAGCCTCACAAAATTCAGCATAGTGTCCTCCTTTTTTGGTGTTATGGATATGGTCACCTTAGTTTGGTTGTTTCTGAGATCTTAAATAAAATAAATGTTTGTTCTTTATGGGAATTTGTGTGCGCCGCCATTTCAAAAAGTGATGATTGTTAAATGATGTTAAACTACAAACTTTGAAAAACAGAACTTTGGTTCTACATGACATAGGTACACCAAACAAAGCTTAGCAGGATGTCTGAACTTCCATGAAAGTTGTTTTTTGCCTAATTCAAAAGATTAAAGTATGGGTTAGTGTATTTCTTCACCCAGCTCTTTTTTATGTAAAGACATTTTCCAATAAATTATTACCCAGATTTTGACTTCAATCCAGTTTATCATTGGAGAATTAGCATTGAACTTACTGAATGCTGCCACTGCCAGAATAAGCGTTACCACAATGGAAATCCATGACACCCACAGTGCCTTCTTCCTGTAACTCTGAGCTTCATTGGGTTTCAGACGCATGCTGCTCTCCAACAGACCTGTCAGGAGGGAAATAAACACACAGCCTTAAAGACGAATTATGACAATTTGCCTATTTTCTCAGCAGGAGTCAATGACAAGGTCTTATTAGATATTTGCTGGTCCATGACTACATCAAAACAAGTGAGGCTGTGCTTAGTGTAAATATTCTGTGAGCAGAACGCCCAGAGGTGGACAAATTGTGACATGCTGCCAGGGACTTAATGGGCCTGTTAAATGTAAAATACAAGATTTAGGTGTCAATAATTTTAGTCCCGCTCCCGCAAGGTTTTATTCTGCACCCACTCGCTCCCGCAATATATTCACTCTTTGTTCACCCTGCTTAGAATAATTTTCTTCCCGACCCGACCACTCCTGCTAAATTTTTATCTGTTCTCATACATCCGACTTGCCTGATGTGGGTTCCTTAACAGTAAACAGACCATTTTCTAGTCCAAGCAGAACGTCCTTCAAGGACAGCGCATCCAAATTTTGCTCTGCCATCCTCAGTACAGACCGCTCTGATGAACACTCTAATCTATAATCTTACCCTGAACTCCAAACATACTATTGTCTGAAGTGATCTGAAGAATTTCCTCATCACCATCAAATGGTCAACAAGACAGCTATACAAATGTAGACAGAAAATATGTTGTCCAATCTGCTATACTGAACCGGTAATGTAAGGTGTGCCAAGAAATGCTTTAACACACATAGAATAAAGTGATTTACAGCTAAAGTAATGGCCCAGGATAATTGAAAAGGGTTCCTTGTGGTAAGTGTATTCCAGTCAGTCGAGCAAGAAAGAGATATGTGACATGCTATGAAAATTCACAGTGTGCCATAAAGCAAAGGGAGGCACTTTTGTTAGACAACGTGCAGCTCCCAATCATACCTCAAATGAAAACAATCCACTCAGTGTTTCTCAGCATTGGATTTACCAGAGAGGGATGTGGCCCAGTAACTTGCTGAACAATACAACAAGTGCTCCAGTGAGTCAATAAGAAAATACTGATCTTATATCAATTGTCCAAGCCTGCATAGTCTTGTCTTTGTTCAGAAAGCCAAGTCCTACAAAACTTTACTTCTCCTCCAATGATCTGCTAGTGTGTATCAGTCACATGCTAATGGATAGTGGGGGGTAATAGAATACCAGCATGAGCTAGTATTGGAGAAACTCTTGGTGAGCACCCCCACCCCCATGTCACGTGCCCCCACTCATACATTATAGACACATACAGTACACATGCTCTATCACACATGGCAAATAATCCATATAAACTCATGGTGATTTACACAAGGAATGAAGCAGCGATCCAGATCAGCAAGCTGGAGGTCTGCTCCAAACTATTTCCCAACATCAGATTTACAAATATAATTTTGAAAACTTGCACAGCCACTGGCCCCAATTCTGGAAGCTGAATACAACCACATCCGCATCCACAGTTTTGCAACTCTGATAATGTTTAATATGGCAGAGAAACTTCTCTATAATATAAAGTTATTGGTAAATATTTTAAAAAGTAAATTATATTTATGTAGTGTCATGATATTACATTGGCAAATAAATAAAAAATGATAGTGTTAATATCTGTAGGTTTATAAATGTAGATGCAAATATTAGGGATGAGCGAGTACAGCATTATCTGTATCTGTATCTGTATCTGTTAAACTGATGAATTATCTGTATCTGTATCTGTACTCGGACTGGGCTGGTCCTATCCCGGAAGTGGGCGGGGTTTAACCAGGAAGTGGGTCGGGTTGTCTTGAAATGGGCGGGGCTTTAACCTGTATACTATTTTAAGCATGCAATTGATACGTATTGATCAGAAATTGTTATATTTATTGCTGATTAGAAAACTATTTACATGACAGCATCAGCATTGAGCTTCAGAT
>JBBKCR010000034.1:9240254-9250361 GCA_037577295.1 Ladigesia roloffi | reverse complement strand
CTATCTATCTATCTATCTATCTATCTATCTATCTATCTATCTATCTATCTCTCTATCTCTCTATCTATCTCTCTATCCATCTATCTATCCATCTATCTATCCATCTATCTATCCATCCATCCATCCATCCATCCATCCATCCATCCATCCAGCCATCCATCCAGCCATCCATCCAGCCATCCATCCAGCCATCCAGCCATCCATCCATCCATCCATCCATCCATCCAGCCATCCATCCAGCCAGCCATCCATCCATCCATCCATCCATCCAGACAGACAGAAATGCAGGACATACCTGCTGCACAAACGCCCCACCATTAGCTCACCCCTGTTATACACTGAGCCGATAGAAATCCGCCGAGAGCTAATGCAATAGTCTAGATTTTTTCAATTAAATGTAATGGGTCCCACAGTGGCACTGTGTGGGTTGTGTCACGTGTGGGTTGTGTCTCTGGGTTTCTCCCACAGTCCAAACAGTCCGGCAAACAGTGGATTCTAAATTGACCACAGGTGTGAGTGTATAAATAAATTGTGTGTGTGTGTGTGTGTGTGTGTGCCCTGTGGTGTGCTGGTGCCCTATCTTGTGCCTGTAGACTCCAGAACAGGCTCAGTGTCCCCAAAACCCTAGTAAAGATTAAGCAGTTATAGAAAACGAAATAATTAATTAATTTAAAAAGCTGGTTGTGGAAATGTGGTTTCCAGACAGCTAAGATCTTCCCCAAAATGATGTGATCCTTACTTGCACCTCAGTCAAATTGACTTGTGATCAGTGATTATTACAATTTTTTAAAAATGTGCATGTAAAAATAAAGAACAAACAAGAAATTAAGTTAATTGGAATAGTTGGTAGATTTCATCTACATAATATAGCAGAAGACGTACAAGCACAGTGAGACCAGCTTGTACATATGTTTCCCATTTCCATTTTAAATATCATCATTATTGACACACAGAGAGCAGAACTGAAATTCTTAACTGCACCAAATGTGAAATGGACTCGTGGTCAGTTACTATTACTATTGTCTGGCTGTGCATGTAGAAACAAGAAAGAAAATCATCATTAAATTATTTGGTATAATTGGTAGATTACATAACACAAAAATAATGGAGCAGTTGGAGTTGGTGTTTGGTTGGATCTAAGTTCTAATAAAACGATTTGACCCTTAATTACATCTTGTGTTGGAATGTGCTTGTGAATATGTCGTGGTTGAAGAGTTGGAGGGGTGTGGAGTTGTGTGGGATCTGGTTGAATCTGTGTTGTGCGTCTCTCGGCAGGCTCCTCTCAGAGCTGTGTGTGCAATGGTCGGTGCGGCTGGGAGCGGAGTCCTAGTGCTGGAGCTCCTCAGAGCCCCAGTCTGCCATCACTCTGCTGCAGGTTCAGCTCAGAATCCAGACCAGTTCGGATTCACGCGCCGTTTAAAACGCCTGTGACGTTTCACAAAGGACGGCCAATCAGCGCCAGCCTCTTATTAGGACAATGGAAAGGTTTCAGCCAATGAGTGTGGGGCTGGGCTTGGCGGCAGCCAATAGGGTGCGCGCAGTGCGGAGATCCCTGTTCGGAGCGAGAGGAGAGGAGACTGCGTAGACTCGGCCATTGCAGAGCAGCAGGACCAGCACAGACTCGGGACTGTCACACTCTCTCACAAGTGTGGGTAAGTCCCAAACCTTGGGGAGAACGGAAAAAAACACATTTAAAAAATTAATCCCACATCGTGGGTTCGGAATTTTTCACATATCTCGAATTTACCTAATCATCCAGACGCTTGAAATCAGTCAGGATATTATCTTCTCATTGAAAACCAGCATTTCTAACGTTACCTTTAAATTTCCGTATGATTCTAAATCACAAATAACCTACGTGTGTCTCGTTGTTGCGAATTGAATGGCATAAATGTGTTTATTAGTGTTTGTTTTGGTGCAGAGACTGCGCACCAGCAGCTAGCGGCTAACGGCTAACAGCCATTACATAGAGAGATAGAGGGGGGAGAGAGATGAGAAGAGGCTGGGATGTGGGGAATAAATAAAAAGAGGAGAAATGACTGAGGTGGAAACAGTGAGATGGTTTATGATGAATGTGTGAGAGTGTCTGTGTGATGTTTCTCCCTCCGTGGTGTCGAGGAGAGGAGAGAGGAGAGAAGAGAGACAGGCTGTAATGGCTGACTGTAGGAAACAAGGCGCAGCCTCAGTGCCGGGACGCGCGCAGTTCACTTCAACTTTTTCAAACCGGGTTTTTTAATGTTTCTCACTGTCGACCGGGGTGTATTTCGGTACCAAATAAAAGTTCAATCTTCCCTCTTTCCAACGAATGCAGTTTTATGTCACTCCGAGGTTCGTATGGTGGTTAAATGTGGAGTTAAAAAGAGGTGGGTGCCCCCTATAGCTGACAGTGTAATGGCTGAGCACAAAGAGAAGGAGCCATATTCTCAGTGTTAGTGCATGAAGACAGCAGCCATTCCGAGCACACACTGACTCCACACACTCAGTACGGACCCAGTATACTACCACACACAGACACGGCTCTCTCTCACGGACAGACCTGCCAGGAGCTCCCGCCCCGGCGCATCACCCGGCGGGCCGAAAAACAGACAGAGGGACGGGTGGAGACATTTGAGGAGGACTTTCTTTCATCAGGAAGCCTTTCTCACAAAATGGAAGGAGAAATATTGCTGTCGTTGTTGACCTCCTTTTTCCCACAGACACAGACCCGCGCCATTACTGCCTCTCAGTACATACTCCATAGACAGGACTACACTGTTTATTTTACGTTTTTTACAGTTTTACTCCACTTTGACAGGATCAGAATAAAATCATCACTTTTACATCGTTTTTAAATTGTATAAATCCAGCCCTGTCACATTATTTGAACTTGGGGACGTGCTTAGAGATTTTAATCTATCTCGCTACATTCTTTACACAGTCAGGACAACGCTGCTTATTTCACATTTTTGACACTTCTCCACTCTGAAAGGATCAGGCACACACTATCACTTTAAGTCATTTTTAAAATTTTGCAAATTATCAGTTGAATCACAATAATTCAACTTTGTAGACATTTCTAACAACTTTTAAATACAGATTTTTTTCCACATTTTCATCTATATATTTAAAAAGGTTTTTTTACGTTTTTTGTGTTGGTGAATCATAATGGTAAATGATGCCATTACAGGCTGAGTGGTTTATTAAAGGAAACGTGTAAAAATGTTAACATCTCTACAGAGTCCGGATTTTGTCAGAGGATCTTCTAGGGTCCAGCATGTTCAGAGGAGCATCCATTCTGAATGAATTAGATAAATTCTCTCCTGTTTCATCGAGTTTAACCCCACGTTTCAAATTAGGTTTTTAGGACATATTTTAATGTGTATTTAAAAATATTATTGAGACTTTCACTACAAAATATAGACATGGCAACACTGCCTTAACATTTTTTATAGTTCTATTAAAACTTTAATTTAAACCTCTCTAAATTATTCTAATAAATTTATTTTTTCTAAAAGTTTTTTTTTTTTTCGATTTGTGCAAATTTTACATTTAGTTTCTATTATTTTTGTTTTTTGTAATGGTGAATGCTGTTATTTCAGGCTTTGGGGTTTATTAGAAAAAATGTGTTCAGGCTGTTCCAGAGAGCATCCATTCTGATCATTCTAAATAATTTGGATAAATTCAATCCTATTAACTGTAGGGTTTTAGATTATAATGCACATTTCTATCTATATCTATATTTATCTATCTATCTAATGTATGTGATTGTAAATCATGACATGATGCTACTGCAGGCTCTGATTTTCTCATGTTTATGGCTTAATTGCTTGGGCATTTTAGTTTTGATTGTAGTATATATCAAGGAGTAGCTTTAATTCAGGTCAGTGGTTTTGAATTTAATTGCACATTTTAATGTTTAGATTTATTTTTTTAATGGTAAATTGTGATTAAATGATTTATTATGGAACGTGTAAAACATGGAAATCTTTGTGGGGCTGGTCCAGGGTTGGGACTTTGTATGTAACTTTAACACTCCATTTCTGTTCTGTTTCAGGAAATTCTTAAAGATGGGGAAGGACCCAACAAAGCCAAGAGGCAAAATGTCCTCTTATGCCTATTTTGTCCAGACATGCAGAGAGGAACACAAGAAGAAACACCCCGACACGTCGGTCAACTTTTCAGAGTTTTCTAAAAAGTGCTCTGAACGATGGAAGGTATGGAAGTTCCAGTCTTTACAAAACGCACTTTTGTTTATTTATAGCAAAAATTCATCCTCTGTGTTCTGCTCAGACCATGTCAGCCAAGGAAAAAGGCAAGTTTGAGGACATGGCCAGACTGGACAAGGTGCGTTATGAGCGGGAGATGAAGAACTATGTTCCTCCCAGAGGTGAGAAGAAGAAGAGGTTTAAGGACCCCAATGCTCCCAAGAGACCCCCGTAAGAATCTTGACTATTTTTAGGCATTAAAAATGATTGCATGGATGCATTTGGTTTATAGTGTGTAGTGAAGAATGCCAAAATGATCCCCCCAACAAACACACACACACTTTCTCTTTCAGGTCAGCCTTTTTCATTTTCTGTGCGGAATATCGGCCCAAGGTGAAGGAGGAGACCCCGGGTCTGTCCATCGGCGATGTGGCCAAGAAGCTGGGAGAGATGTGGAATAAGACTTCTGCTGAGGAGAAGCAGCCTTATGAGAAGAAGGCAGCCAAGCTGAAGGAGAAGTACGAGAAGGTAAGGGACAACATGAGAAACGTCTTGTATTCAACTCGGATGATTAGTGTTTTTTCTGATTAATTTATTTAACGTTGTTTGAAATAAATGTTTGGATGTAAAAGCCTGTTTAGATGAACACAATTCCACTTCTTTCAGGACATTGCAGCATATCGGAAGGGGAAAGTTGTAGGGGGTGCCGCAAAAGCCCCCACCAAGCCGGACAAAGCAAACGACGAGGACGATGACGACGACGACGATGAGGAAGATGACGATGAGGAAGATGAAGAGGAGGACGATGAGTAAATCGGTTACAAAGTAGAGCTTAGCTTCTTGTTTATAAAGCATTTAACCCCCTTGTACACACTTAACTGAGGCCATAAAATGGGTAAATAAGGAAAACTAAAAGGAAAAAAAATTAAGGTGGTGTATATCATAAGGTTTTTAAGCTGTACAGTTTCTTTTTCCCCTTTTTGTATAGCAACACTACAAAAGTGTCATCTGTGTTTGTTCGTGTAACACCCCCCCCCCTTCCCCAAATGTCTTTGATTTGATTTTCCTGGTTTGTTTTTTCTTTTTCTTTGTTTTCTCTTTACCCCTTCTTTTGTAATGGTAGTTCCTAAGCCACTGTCCTTGCCCAGTACAGTCTAAGGGGGTTGAAAAAAAAATTTGGCTTGGCGTTGATGGAGTTTTAGAGGTGTGCAGCACACAACCTAGTTTAATGTGAGGTTGTAGTTCATATCTTAATGTATTTCTTTTTATTTTTTCACATCACTATCATTAGTAAATTGCCGTATCATACAGTTATTTTACTGTACTTTGAATACCACTGTAATTGCCACAATGATTAAAAAATATGAAAAAATTGCATTTGTTTCATTGACATTCTGGTATGCTTCTGACATCAATAAACTTTTTTTTTAAATATTGTATTTTTTTCTTGTAAATACTGTTGATGTTGGAGTTGGGGGTGGGTGTTAATGGATTGTTACGTTTAATGACCCTATTGCTGAGGTGGTCCAGTTTAGATTTTAGAATATATTACTAAGAGTAGCTGTAATTTAAGTTTTTTTAAGTCATTTACAGCCGTTTACCACATACTGAGGGATGGCTGAGCTATGTTACAGGTATGTAAAGTGTCCGTTTGTCGTGTGAATCCCGCAGCACAGTGAAGCTGTTCCTGTTTGTAACCCGTTGACCAAGTGATGCAGTGTCAGGATGGCACCTTGCTCAAGGTTACCTAATAGGTGAAGCTAGCAGTCCTGGGATTTGAAGCCACAACCTTCTGATTGGAGGAGGAGCTCCCTAACCACCAGCTACCCCCTGGCTTTGTAATATGCTGGGATGGTTAAACTCAGATGTTGGTTTATAGTGCAGAAAGGGCCAAAACATAAACAAATCTGTATTACTCCCACTCATCCCACATGCTGTTTGGTTTGTACTGAAAGCTCGCATTGCCATCTAGTGGGATTTCTTGGTCAAAGCTAAACAAACATCAGGTTGTTGTCCAGTCTGTTTCCTGAAGTGAAAGTGCAGGTTCTTTCCTGGTGTGTGAGCACATTCCAACCTGCAACAAAGAACCATAGAGCCACATTACACTGACATGACATTTGGGAAATGATTGGTGTGCTGAATTTGTAAACAGATGCAAAAAGATTAACGCAGGATGAGCCTAAAATGGTTTAGTCCGTAATCACAGAGGTTTATTTAATAACATGGGTTCAGTCTATAATCACAGACGATTTACTTAATAACATGGGTTCAGTCTATAATCACAGACGATTTACTTAATAACAGGGGTTCAGTCTATAATCACAGACGATTTACTTAATAACAGGGGTTCGGTCCATAATCACAGAGAAGGTTTATTTAATAACAGGGGTTCAGTCTATAATCACAGAGGTTTATTTAATAACAGGGGTTCGGTCTATAATCACAAAGGTTTAAACAAACAGGTTTAGTTCAAAACCACAAAGTGGGTTCAGTGAATAACAGGGATTCAGTCTATAATGACTAAGACGTTTCACTTAATGGGTTCAGTTCGAAATCACAGAAAGGGTTCACTTAATAATGGGTTCGATCTGCAATCACAGAGAGGGTTAAATTAATAATGGGTATCTTCAAAATCATAGAGAGGGTTCAATTAATAACATGGGTTCATTCTATAATTACAGAGAGGGTTCAATTAACACACCAGCTGAAAACACATTAACACCACACCCTAATGTTATCACAGTACATTAATGAGAGTGACCCATTTCACCTGTAAAATAATTAGTGGAAGTGTTGCACTGAACACCCTACATTTTACTGGTGATCTGGTGATCTGGTGATCTGGTGATCTGGTGGTTAGGGAGTTGCACTGTGATCAAGTTGTGGGTTTGAATCCCAGGACTTTAAGTGGAACCACTGAGGTACGCTTAAGCAAGGCACAGACCCCACACACTACTCCACACACCACTCCCCCCCACAAACTGTTCCCCACACACTGCTCCTCACACCCTGCCCCCCCCCCCACACACACACACAGTTCCACAAAGTAGGACCGAAATAGATAAAGATAAATAACCAATACAGATATAAAAAGCGCTATATACTGCTTATTGAATAATCAATAATAATATAGATAATAAATAAAGATATAGATAATCAGTGAAGATAAAAATAAAGATAAACCAATGAAGACATAGATAATGAATAAAGATAGTTCATGAATAAGGAGAGAAATAATCAGTAAAGATAGATAATCAATAATTACACGAGATGAAGTTTTACCTGTTATTGACGTGTGTAATTTACACACACATAATGAAAAAAAAACTATAATCTGACTATGATTAGAGAATAAATTGACGGCTCGTGGCGCGTTGCCCCGGTTTCTCGTAGACCCCGCCCTGGTTTCTTCTAGACCCCGCCCTGGTCACCATCAAGCCTCGTCCTGGTTTCCTCTCAGGCCCCGCCCTGGTTTTCTGGCGCACGCCCACATTTCTGTCTAATCCCACCCCGTGTTCAATCAGACCCCGCCCTTTCTAAGACCATCACGTCACTCCTCTCTCCGCGTCCATGGCAACAGCAGCGCGGCGGGACCAGGCGGGAGGAGAGAGTGGCGCCGAGGTACAGTTTCGAGGTAATTTAATTGTTAATGTAATTATTATTCAGCAGAGAGACGGAACGTTGTGTTACTCTGGGTCCTCTTAATACCAACTTTCAGTCTTGAAATTGAAACAAAGGATTTATTCTCTCCAGGACGGTCCTAGGGATCCGGGCGGCCTGTGTCTGTGGCGGACTGCTTGCGAGGCTTATGGGAACTGTAGTCCCTTAAACCGAGCCTAAAACTGAAACAGCCTATACAATGAAACGGATTAAACTACAAATCCCGAAAGAAAATGTAGTATAGTGAATGGCAACGAATGGCAACGATGAAAACACAATGTCTGAGATTTCCCCTCGTGTGTCGATATGTTTATTAGCTGTTTGATCTGAATCGTAATTGTATTTTTAACGTTTAATTGGGTGTCAAAATACTTTAAATGTTCGTTTGAATGGATCCGAAATGATATCACTTAGAATGTCTTTGGATAAGGTCTAGGTACAATTAAATTTATTCAGTCAATTAGACAATTTAAAACGTCAGATAACCGTCTCTCTCTCGCTCTCTCCTAACTCATAATGTCAGATTACACAGCCTGATTAATGTCTCTCTCTTATTTTAATTCATAACGCCAGATTACACAGCCTGATCACTGTCTCTCTTATTTAAATTCATAACGTCAGATTGCACAGCCCGATCGTTCTCTCTCCATCTCTTTCTCTCTCTCTCTTATTTTTACTTGCCAGGACCATCTTAATGCCATGGTATCTTCAATCAACATCATCACCAAAAGCACAATCAACCACGTACATGTAGTGTCACCCTAAAGCCTCTGATTGGACTTCCAGAATAACATCGTCTCACATTTTTTGCGTGATGAATTTGACCGAGATTTGTGACAATGCTAAGAAGGGAAGGGAATATGCATTACTGGGGAACTACGACTCCTCCATGGTTTACTACCAGGGGGTTATACAGCAGATCCACAAGCACTGCCAGTCCCTCCGGGACCCGGGTCTGAAGGTGAAATGGCAGCAGGTGAGCATCAGTTAATCCCACCGTTATCTTTTAGCATATGTGTGATGGACATGGAAATTTGATCAATGTTTTAATGTAAGGGATTATGGAACTGTGAGTGTGTCTGCTCCCTGCAGGTTAGGCAGGAGCTGGTGGAGGAGTACGAACAGGTCAGAGGAATTGTAAACACTCTGGAGAGTTTCAAAGTGGATAAACCAGCCGACTACCCCAATCCTCAGCCAGAAGAATGCCCCAGGGATCCGGCGGTGTGGCCTCCCCCCACCCCTGCAGAACACAGGTACACATATATCGATCAGCTCTATAAATCCTGACTGAACATAGTCCTGTTGGTCAACACAATTACCAAAATTACTGTTTTACAAGCATGTATACGGGAGAAAGAGCCGACATATTGATTATTGAAAGTTTGTGAATTCTTTAGAATTTTCTACATTTCTACAAGTAAATATGAGCAATTTTTTTTTTCGTTTAATAAGCTCTTGACCCCAAGACTAAGCCTTAAATGTTTCTGATGATGCTTCTGCTTGGACATTTATTTATTGAGAAAAATTATCCATTATCTCAGTTGTGAGCGCCAAAATCATGTGATTAGAGTTGAAATTTGTATCAGATTCCCCGTCTTATTGGAAAACCAGGGACCTCTTAGTGTGTGCTATTCACAACAAATGTTTACTGGAAGTGTATTACGGCACAAACTGATTCCTGAGGAACTCGAGAAAAGAGTTACGGATGCTCATCAGGCTGCATTTGAATTGAAATGAAAATTTTTTTTTTTCCTCCCAGAGCTCCTGTCCCGGTGAAGAGGCCGAACACTGGAGCCAAGCCTCAGCGCAAGGACTCACCGGGGATGCAGCACCGTGGGCCCCCCGGGAAGGGCCAGCTCGTTTCTAAATCAGACAAACCTGGGGCCAGTGACGCACGTGCAGGCAAACCTAAACAGGACAAGGTCAGTTATTCCTAACAGGGAAATCTAAGGGACATATGCCTTACGGGGCAGCATGGTGGTGAGGGAGTTGCTCCTGCAATTAGACGGTTGTGGGTTCGAATCCCAACAGTGCTAATGCCATCACTGATTTTCCCTTGAGGTACTGTCCCCACACACTGCTTACTGGCACCCCTTGTTGGTGGCTTCACTTGGTTAAAAGGACAGTTCACCCTAAAATGAAAATCTGATATTTATTTGCTTACCCCCAGGGCATCCAAGTCGAACGTGACTTTGTTTCCTCAGCAGAACACAAATGCAGATTATTAGCTTTAGCCGTAGCAGTCTGGTAGTCATTTAATGGA
>JBBKCR010000034.1:9187334-9204277 GCA_037577295.1 Ladigesia roloffi | reverse complement strand
TCTCCCCTCTCTCCCTCTCTTACTCTCTCTGTCTCCCCCACCTCTCTCTCTCTCTCTTACTCTCTCTGTCTCCCCCACCTCTCTCTCTCTCTCTCTCTCTTACTCTCTCTCTCTCTCCCCCCTCCTCTCTCTCTCCCTCTCCCTCCTCTCCCTTTCTGACTCATGCCGAAATCCCTGCATGCCTGAGCCTCATTTGTGTTTTCTCGCCCTGATTGCCAGACTGACTTGCATATAATGAGGTTGGCTAGAGAGAGGAGAAGGGGGGGGGGGGGGGGGGGCTTGTGAAAGTTGATTGGTAAAATCCCTGCCACCCCCACATGATCATTTACACACACACAAACACACGCGCACACGCACACACACACACATTTTCAACTCCCTCCCACTCCAACACGCACACACACGAATGCAGACTTTCAGCCCACGGGACTTTTCGGCTGCACTCCATCACAAACTGTGTATTTGTGTAACAGCAGTGTGGACTGATGACGAGCGGGGATGTACGTTCCTCATACTCCATGGACATGCTACACGACATAAAAACCTCATTAATGTTTCATTTCATCGATTTGAAGTGATGGTGCTGCGCATGCAGGTGTCTGAACAGCTCATTAATTAAACACACTCTTCCACCAGTTCAGATCGAGTCCAGATACATGTTTTGCTCTCGCTCTTCTCTGGTGGAGCCGGTGTGAATTAAACATTAAGAGATGTATAGCAGAGAGGGTCCTCCCGGTACCCCCCCACCCCCCCGCGCTCGCTTTCACAGCGATCACGATGATTGCACCATGGAGCCTGTAACCCCCGGTTCTCTGTCGAGCTCCGTGTCCACTCATGTTCCGCTCTTTTCCTAACCTGCCGGATCGTTCTCTGTGTTTTGTCCTGTCTTGTTTCTACACTGCCATCGTGCCCTTGTCAGCCCTTTAAAGGGGTCCATGCATCCTTAAATATCAGCTCTTCATCTTAAAGGAATATTCACAACATTTATTATAAAGGTAACTTACTAGATTGTAGAGGTTTTTTGTTATTTTCTAAGCATACGGGTTATCAAATGTCCCCCATCCATCCCAGTGTGGACTTTCTTTGTCTTGAAATCGCGAGTTCAGGCCCTAGTGATGCCACAGCCATATGTGTCTATGACTTCAAAAAATCACAACTGGGTTTGCTCACTCTGGGTTGGTAGGGGTGGGCAGAGCGGTCGCTATTCATATCTGTATTTGTATTTGTTAAAAGGGAAAATTATTCGTATATATTTTTGTATTTATATTCGAGTAAAATGTAAATGCAGCTCAAACTGAAAGTGATCAATCGGTCACACGTGAACACACCACTGCACACAGTGTAACAGCACCAGATTCCTGCTCTGCATTTAAACCCATTCACCAAGTGAAGCAGCAGGCAAACAGGAAGTAGTGTGTAGTGTGTGGGGACGGTACGGCGCTCAGGGCACCTCACAGGTGCCCAGCGGTCTTCAGGATCGACCCATGTCTTTCTGATCACAGGGCGAGGGCCCAAACCTCGCGAGTGTGTGACCGGGGTTCCCAAATACAAAGAATTTGTCCGAATACAGTATTCATAAAAAAACACGTTATTTGTGCTATTCCGAATGCTGTATTGGGATTCGGCCCCGCCCCTAGTTGGTACTATAGACCTCTCCCTGTCTCTATCACTCAGTGAGATATTAGTTACCCCTGGAACCAGTCATCTGACAATAGAAAAACCATTTGGTTCCTCACCCATGTCTGTTGAGCTGCCCATTGCATTCAGAAGAAAACTGAGCAAGAAAATGCCTCTCTCATAGATTGTCCAAACATGCTTAAATCAATAACAGACAATCAACAATTTAGTCGATTATCAACAGCATAAGGGGTTCGATTTAGCATTAGGATTGAATTAAAGTTTGGGATTTAAATTTGAGTTTGGGTAATTCCATTCAGCAGAGATTTCATCGAACATCAGTTATTGGCCATTTGTGCAAAGCAGCTGCACTGGACCATCAAACCAAACCCAATTATTATATATCAAAGGGCGGACGCTCAAACACGTTTTTCTGTTCAAATGTCTCCAAAGTCATCTTGGTAATCAACTAAATGGTACAGATATTATGGTACAGAGATTATGTTGGGAAACACCTGAGCATTTCTTGTAGATTGATGCTAATTATTCAGAGACGAACACAACCATTGCAGTTTAATTACATCTGAAGTCATGTGAGTCGTCCTTATCTGCAGTTTCTGGCTGGCAGTTGTCGCAGCAGCTGTTCTGAGATCAGCTCCATTAAAAAAGGAGATTTCAGAGCTAGTCCCTTTGTCTCTCCAGCCCTCCTTTTCTGCATCATCCACCTCTTCTCTCATTACATTCAAAAAGTCTGCTTCTGTCTCCCACCACTCTTAGACTTCCCCAGGGAGACTGGATGAGAGAGAGAGAGAAAGAGAGAGAGAGGGATGGATTAATGAGGGGGCCGGAGAAACCCCCTGGTGTTCAGAATTCACCTGCAGAAAACTCCCTGCCTTCCCCGCCTCCGCATGGCTCATCTGTATTCTGAGTTCTCGCTCCCCCCTCCCTCGCTCCCTCACTCCCTCTCTTCGTCATCCTCCCCTCTCTCTCTTGTCTCCCAGCATCACCCTTTACTGGCTCCCGGAGTGCTGCACCGATACACGATCACTAAAACAGTCCCTAACATTACATTACATTACATTACATTACATTACATTGCATCCAACAGACATATATAACCTCTCATACATTACATAAAACAGACAAACCTGACAAACATTACGTTACTTATTACAGATGCATATTACCTAACAGACATTTCATAGTTTAATTGCTGTATTATTCGAATCTAATTGTTACATATTTCATGACTTTTAGTTCCACATACAGCAGATACAGTATCAATTTTATGCAGACACAAAAAGGTAAAACATTATATATATTAAATTAAATTTATCATGGGTGGCACGGTGACACAGGATTTAGCGCTGTTGCCTGGCAGCAAGAAGGTCCTGGGTTCGACTGCCGGGTCGGGCGCAGGGTCTTTCTGTGTGGAGTTTTCATGTTCTCCCTGTGACCATGTGGGATTCCTCCCAGAAGCTCCAGTTTCCTCCCACCACCATAAACATGCTTGCTTTGGGGATAGGTGGATCGAACACACTAAATTTCCCTAGGTGTGGTTGTGAGTGTGTGGCCCTGCATGCGCTGGTGACTGTCCAGGGAGTACCCTGCCTTCGCCGGTAGTAACTGGGATAGGCTCCAGTCCCCGCCCCCCCCCCAACCCCGAGTGCGGGATGAAGGGGTAGAAGATGGATGGATGGAAATGTATAACATACATACACTGATATATTGTATACAGGCTGAAATAATGCACATGTTTGTTCAATGCAAGTCAAAGTGGTGAATTCTGAACAGATGGCACCAAATTGTCTGTCATTTAGAGAATGATTTTAATGTATAAATATGAAGCTGTAGGAGGATTTGGCTGTAATCTGCTCTGAGGTGCAGAGTGAGTGTAAGAGGAATGCAGACCGAGATAAAGTGTGGGTCTGTATCTTTAAATCTGAGGGATGCCATGTTGCTGGGGAGATGAGGCTGTTTACGCCAGTGTGAGCTCGGTGAGTCTGCCGTTCTTACACATTCTCTTTTTTCTGCCTTCCTTCCTTCCTTCCTTACCTCCATCTGTTTTTCCATTCCTCTTTCCTTCCTTCCTCCCTTCTGTTCTTCCTTTTTTCTCACTCCCCTCACCCTTCCTTTCTCTCCTCTTTCCTTCCTTCCCACTATTCTTCTGCCCCTCCAAATTTGCTAGATTGCCCATTTCTTATTAAGTCTAAAAACAGGTTTCACTGACGCAGCCAGTGGGGGCCTCGTGTGAGGAAAACCAGGCACAGGCATGAGAAATGACCTGCTGACCTATATTTTAATGAAACTGCCTCTTAAAGATCCTCCTACCTCATCTGTGCTCTCTCCGTTTAGGCCAGGGTGCGCACAAACTGACGTCACAATTCCTCAGTTTCACATGTGGATTGCGGAGCTTTGCATACTCCTTTTGTTCTTCATTCAAGTAATTATGAATAAAAAATCACAACAAAGCCATTTGAATCATTTGATATAATCGTTTTTTATAAATGACATAAAAATACAAAGAACAAGAAGGCTGCAACTTATCCAGATCTATAGGACTATGAACCTTTTACTAAATTAGGCCACTTATTTACTACAAGCTTGCTATAGATTATAGATCATAGATTAAAGTACCATATGTCTGGCAGAATATTATACAAGGGGAGTAAATTAAACAGTGCCATGAAATATTATTAGCACCCCCCCCCCCCCCATGATTGGCTTTATTTTTAAACATTTATTACATCAAATGTTTTGTATCTTTTAAAATGTAACATGGAGAATTATTAAAGGAAAATGTTTCCCAACACTGTAACTCTATTAACTTGCTGCACCAACCTTAACTGCAGTGACTGCAACCAAACAGAGAACCTCAGCTCTGAATTTTCTATCACTGTGGAATCGTTTTAGCCCACTGGGGAACTTTTATATGTGAACTGTTGGTGTAAGATCCTGCTACAGAGACCGGGCAGCTACAAAACCCCAACAGAGGAAACGAGAGCAAAAAAAAGAATCTCGACTTCATCTGCACTGGTGGAAGAGTGTGTTTAATTAAAAGGGGCATTTGGCTTCTCATCCAGAGAGACTTACTGTCATTAGTTACACTCACTGACAGTCCTGCAGTCGCTGTCTCTTCAGGGGGATACATAACATGGCTATGTTACATTCTACCTGTGTTTACTGGAATAAAATCAACACTTCATATCTGTGCATGTCTATGTTTCCTTCAGCACTGGAGATTGCAGCATTTATTATGCTACGATGTACATTTTAAATACACATAAATGGTGGCTATACAAGTCTTGTGTGTTCATACACAGTATATATAAATCAGTGGCAGCTGCTAATCTTTCAAACAGGGGAAGCTCATTTCAGGCGTACATCCTGAAATTTGTTACATTATTTGTACATAAATTCTGGCCTCCTTTTTCAGAAAATGTTTTGTGACCCTGTCGTACTTCCGTACTTCATCCACCTGGGAGTCTTAAAGGGAGTCTTTACACTTCCAGTCTGCCAGGTCACCTGGTCATACTAGGAGAGCTGAGAAGAGCGGCTATTTTTCCCTGATTTGAGCACCAACTCTGTGGCGCTGGTCTGTGCTGTTGTTTACTTTTGAGTCTCTCGTCATGAGGAAGATTAGTAAATGGCTTTGCCCAAATAACTATTACAATAATAATAATTTTAACAATATTATGCACAGCTTGCTAGCTCGCTGGTTTCCCTTCCTTTAAAGACTCAAGAACTCAAGAACGAAGTTTTTATTTATAGAATTATATGTACAATTATATGTACGATCTAAATGCAATATAAATACGACATATTTAATCATTTATTTTCCGACATATTAGAGGAGACAGAGCTTCCTTTGTAGTCTTAGAGCAGTCGGCACTGATATAAATGTAATATATACACAAATATACAAAGAACGGTTTTTAAATCTTGCATGGATTTTTATTCCCTAAAGGTTTTTTCAGTAGCTACCCTAGCTAAATTTCCAGAGATACGAATCCAATTTTGATAATACTTGACAAGATACTGCTGCTAAGACAGAGGAGAAGATGTAATGCCATCAGGGCGAGTTATCTGAGCATGGCCGTCATCGCCATTCAACCAGAGCGGGATATGACCTCCTCACATTTCATAATTATTCGTTTGGACCCCACCACATCTCATATAAATAATTAATTCACCTGTGCTGTTGAATTTTAAATCTTTTGTGAAAGTATCTACTTCACTAAATCGACAGAAGAATACACACACAGCTGGAAATCCAAGCAGACAAGGAGCACCCAAACCCCACCCCCACACCAAACCACGCCCCCTTATCCAAACCCCGCCCCCACGTGTCCCCCTCACATTTTTTATGCTTCGGACGTCCCTGCATCTGAGATGTATTTTGCTCAACAGACGTAATCAAATTCCAATGGTAAATATTGTGATAGCACCTAGCAGCTAATATTAGCGTCCTACCTGCATGTAGTGTACAGTGTCTGGATGCTAGATTTTTGCATGATGTGTGGAAATAATTTATTGCAGTAATTAGTGGATGAAACTGATGTTTGGAAGTTCAAACAAAATGGCTGATTTACTACATAGTGCCCTACAAGTGCATGTGTGCACTTTTTGAACACAGATTTTCAGTCATTAGTTACAGGGACAGTCCCACTGGGTGTCTTGCTCAAACACAGTAGTAGAAAATGGAGGCGTTTGGACCTGGGAATTTGTGGTTGTCGGGTTCACAGGCCCTCGAGGCTCCTACCAACCTTGAGTGAGGTCTGAGGTTGCCTAGACAGTTGTCTGTGTTCTTCCTGTATGAGATGCCACTCTGGCGGTATTTTGATGGGTGGACCACTTCTGGTATTCACCAATCTTCAGCATTTTTCCATCTGAAGATAATACTCTCACTGTGGTTCATGGTATTCCCAGATCCTCAACTTTGTCTCATGTGAGAATGATGGAGACTTCTTTTTTTGTTGTATGACCACACAGGATTCTGACAAGAAAATAATAAATAAAACACTAGAAAAGTGACACAGTTTTATTTAATATGTGATGTTCATAATTTGTGAGTTTAACCTCAATGCTTATAAAACATTTTTAACAATAACGTCTGGTGTGATTAATAATTTTAAGTAACTTTAAAACATTTTCTGAAATGTGTGACGTCGGGTGACCACTAGAGGTCACCCTTGGTCCCACTAAAGTTTAGTTTAGACCCACTGGTCATACCAGAGCCTGATGAGTGCTTAGGAGGAGCCGCTGCTAGGGTAATTAGGGGCATATTGGGAATGTGTTTGGATTGGCTGTATTTTTGGGGGTTGAGATATTTTTGTTTTCTATGGTTTTAAAAATAAAGAAACTCAAAGAAACGAACATGGCTGGTTTCTGGGATAGAAGCACACCCTATCACGACAGATGGACCGACCAGAAAAAACACAGACGAGATCTGGTAGACAATGAGCTGCTTCCCAAGGAATTGCTTCCGGGGAATGCAGCTCTCGAATACCTGCGGGACCTGGGATGTGAGTGGCCGTGGAGTAAGGCGAGCGAGGCCCAGCTCGGTGGTGAGCCGGTGGGGAATATCGCTTTACAACCGCTGAGTTGCAGTGTGTCGGAGAGTCGGAGGTCGACATGGTGGACCAGAGCTTCTGGTTGGATAGCAGGGTCGAAGGGACTCCTATCATTCCCCCTGAACCGATTGTGGTTCAGATTCTTAGGAGATTATTCTGGGTCTCTATGAGAATTGTTTCACTGCGTCCACTACTCAGGCCTGGAGGACCTCCAGCTTTGTCAGAGAATTGAGAGCCGTGGGGGTTCGCGCTGCGCCTGCCGTCCACGTGGCCGCCAGTTACCCTTGAAGCTTGTGCTCAATTTGCCTTCCCTGGCAAACAGCCGACTGGGCCCGCAAACCAAACTCCCGACTACCTCTAGGACCTAGAGGAAACCAGAGGAGACCTGCCAGCTGCCACCCTGTAGTCAAGACCCAGAGCCAGCTGAGGGAGCAAGACCGTATTCGTTAAGCGCTGCCAACTATCCTCTAACATCCGCTGTCTACTCAACATAACACTATCTGCATCAGACTCAGAAAAGGCTGAACTGTCCTTAGATGCAGAAAAATCCTTTGACCAAGTGGAATTGGACAAACTTTTCTCGGTCCTTGGCAGATTCGGTCTCTGTCATGAATTTATTTCCTGGATTAGGCTTTTATATAAATCCCCTACTGCCAGTGTACCTACCAACTGTACTCAAATTTTTAAAAACTTATCACATGGTTGTCGTCAAGGCTGTCCACTGTCTCCTCTCCTTTTTGCACTCGCAATTGAACCACTCTCTTTTGTGCTCAGGAGCTCATCACTCTTCACTGGAATGTTTCTCTGGTTATAAACTTAACCTAGATAATAGCGAATGCTTTCTTCTCTACAGCCTGCTAAGTTGATACCACCTGGGCTGTTGCCTTTTCGTATAGCGTTGCCTTACCTCCATTACCTGGGTATCAATATTTCCCATAGTTTCTCTGCTCTTTACAAATAAGATTTTTAAAGATGTCAAATTAGATTTACGATGTTGGACTGTCTTACCCCTGTCCTTCCTAGGACGAATCAATACAATTTATCTGGGCAGGGAAAAACCCAAGTGTAAATTACTCAAAAAACAAAATTTAAGGTGGCCTTTCATTACCCAACTTTTTATATTATTACAACATTCGTACAATCCACAATTGGGCATAACTCTCCTCTTACGGATTGGTGTCAGATGGAGGCCAGCTCTTGCAGCTCTACCTCCTTATCAGCCTTATTATACACTCCCTTAAACTCATACCCCTTCAAATTTACTTCAAATCCAGTAGTCCTTTCCACTGTCAGGATATGCACAGGCTGGGGGGGAATGTCGGCCAGGGGGTGATTCTGGGTCTGACAACTTGGGGGAGGGGGGCATGGGACGCTGCCCATTGCCTTTGCTTCCCCTCCTCCACCTTTAGTTTTTTTCATTTGGGTTTTGTTTCTTTTTGTGCGTCCCGGGTGCGCGCTGTGTGTGTGTATGTGGTGGGGGCCCACCAGGGGTACTGTGACCCCAGGTGACCACTAGGGGTCCCTCTACAGTTTAGTGTAGACCCCTGATCACACCAGAGTGCTTAGGAGAAGCAGCTGCTGGCATATTGGGAATGTGTTGGAATTGGCTGTATTTTTGGGGGTTGAGATATTTAGAGGGGTTCGGACCTGGTTGAGGAAAACGCTATTGTTTGGCACGCGTGCCTTTTTGTTTTGTACGGTTTGAGAAATAAAGAAACTCAAAGAAACGAACATGGCTGGTTTCTGGGATAGTTTCTGGGATAGAAACACACCCCACACCCACACCTTTTTTTATCTTTCTTAAATTTAGGTTGAACAAAGCATTGACTTTTTGAGACCTTTTAACATAATTCACTAAACTGCAAAGGGTCTTTTCTGAATGATGTTTAGGTTGAGCAGTAATCAAGCCTATGTTTGTCTGGTATAACATTATTTTCTAGCATAGGAACAGTTCGTATTTATTTCCTTCAATAAATAATCGTTTTAAATTAGTATTTTGTTGAAAGAAATGTATGTGACAAATATGCAAACATGGAAGAGATAAGGAGAGAGGGATATTCTTTTTCATGAAGTTGCACATCATGATAGAGGTACTGCACAGCAACTCTGAGACTGTACATGTTTGTATAGTATCTTGCTGGTCTTATGTCTATATTTGAATTCCCTAGCAGGCAGCGTGTGTTTTTGTACAATTAAAATATGAGTGTGCGGCTTTAACGTGGACAGAGGAAAAACTCCCGCTCTCTGTGACTCTGGCATTAGATCTGAAAATGCCACAAGACTGACATCTGGAGGCCCATAAAGGCACTACACAGACACTGACAGGACCAAACCATACAGTAAAGCACTGTGGTGTATCTATATTAATAATTAAATATGTTAATATAGTTGTAATTATTCAACAATTACTCTTTCCCCCATTGTTCTTTCTTGCTCTCTCTCTCTCTCTCTCTCTCTCTCTCTCTCTCTCACACACACACACACACACCACACGCAGTCATGACTCACCAAGATGACTCACCCTGCTCTCATTCACACATGGCAGAGCCTTTCTCAGAGAGAGAGATTTAATTATTCATTTAATTAGATTTTCACTGAAATGAGCTTGATATCAGATAGAAGATAAGAATCCAAATGATCGTAAGCAGGAACATGTGCAGAACACATGGAGGCTGTGCTGTGTAAAATCAGCATTAGAATACACAGTAAGGTCCTTCATGAAAGTGTATTTAAATAGAAACTGTAGATCCTTTTCCCTACAGAATCTGTAGACCCTTAAGCGCACAGAACCTGTGGAACTTTATTCATATGGAACATGTAAAAGTAATTTCTACAGAACCTGTAGAAATTTATTCTTGCAGAACCATTACAACCATATATATAGAGAACCTGTAGAACCTTCTTCCTACAGAACCTGTAGAATCTTATTTATACAGAACCTGTAGAACCTTCTTCCTACAGAACCTGTAGAATCTTATTCATACAGAACCTGTAGACACTTCTTCCTACAGAACATGTAAAAACTTCTTCCTACAGAACCTGTAGAATCTTATTTATACAGAAGCTGTAGAACCTTATACTTACAGAACCTGTAGAATCTTATTTATACAGAACCTGTAGAGCCTTATACCTATAGAACATGTAGATATGTATTACTACAGAATCTGTATAACCTTACTCTTACAGAACCTGTAGAATCTAATCAATCCAGAACATGTAGAACTTTATAAATCAAGAACCTGTAGAACCTGATTCCTACAGAACTTGTAGAAACTTATTCATATTCAGAAACGTATATATAAAGAACCTGGAGAAACGTATTCATACAGAACCTGTGTAGGACCACATGCTTGAAACATACCAGCCCTGTTAGAAAAACAGAGGCAGAATTAACACTAACCTGCCCTGAGGCTGCTGGTCCATCTGTTGCTCTACAGATTTTCCCTCACTCTGAATCATCCTCACACCAGAATCATCGTTCTCCTCACTCTTAAAGCAGATCTCAGATCAGTAACGCAGTTCCCTGCACACATTACAATTTCTCTTTGCATTTACATTTAATCCGTTGTTTGAACACATAAATGCATTTCTCACATGACACTGCGCTTGTACTTTTGCTGGTCAAAGTTACAGGCCCTCTGATTTGCCCACATGCTGCTTTCACTTTCACTAATATGTACAGGGCCAGCAAAAATGAGAGACAAAAATGTTGATTTTCTCAAGTTTTAATATTTAATATTGAACTGAACTGTCTGTATTTTTTAAAACTGTTGACAATATATCTGCTCATTTACAAATTAAAATTTAAACAAATAAAATCTGTACTTCATAAAGCAGAATTAAGTTCTTGTGCAGAAATTTAACAAAATTTAACAGAGAAATGCTGATCTAAAAATAAATTACAGAGGTTTACATTTTCCAAGGTGTGTGTGTGTATAACCTCTCCATACTACATAGTCACACACTACGTCAACAGCTGGATTCATTTTGCGAGGCGAGGAACCCTAGTGAGAGCAGACGAGCTTAAAGGGGAGCGAAGGCCTCGGCCTTCATCAAAGAACTCAAATAGTGGGAGCATGTAATGAGTTAACCCACACATCACCTCTGAAGCTTGTTGAACACAGGAACCCAGCCCAGGTACACAGACAGAGGGTGCTTCACATCCACGGTAGGTCTGTGTACCTCTTCTCTACACACACAAACAGTCCCCAAAACAAGCCCATAACACACAATAACACACCAAATACACACAACTACACATTCTACCACCCTAATACACACAGCAACCCAAAATAACACACAGAAACACATTTAACACAGAAGGGGCGGGAGCATCACAGGAGAGCCCTCTCCACTCAACTCCGCTACTATATGTACAGGAATAGGCAGAATCTTAGGTGCCTATGAAAATCTGTTTATATCAGCAGTGGGTTACTTTCTGCCTGCAAAAGTGAGCACACTTGAGCATTAGAATAAACTCAAACCAACAAGAAAGCAATAAAAAAGTATCAAGAGTTCCTGTTTTCTAAAAAGGTTAATATTTAGTGAGCTGGTTTGGTTTCAGATTTCTGCTCATTGCCTCCAGTCATTGTGTTGATTTCTAAACTTCATAAGCAGCACAACCAAATCTAATAAAGTAAAACGAGCCAAATCTGGTATTTGTTGTAGCTAAAATGAATATTGAATGAATGTATATTGGATTCCATGAGGTAAAATGTTCAGGAGAACAGAGAAAACCACCCTTTACTGTAAGAATAACAATTGTATTCATTGCAATACCAATGTGTCTGTTAACACTAACTTAACACTACTCTTCAGTAGTAAACAAGTTTTAAGTCAAATTTTCCCAGGAGCCTGAGACTATATAAATACAGTGGCACATATTGTCATACGTGAACAGACCACAGCACAGCACACAGTGTAAACAGTGTGAAATTATTTTCTCTGCATGTAACCCAATAAACGCACTTAACCCACTCTCCAAGTGAAGCAGCAGGCAGCCAGGAACACAGCCCTCAGGCAGCAGTGTGTGGGGATATTTCTATTGCTCAAGGTACATCTGTGGTGCCACTGGCAGTCCTCGGACTCTCAGCATTCTGATAGCAGGGACGACTTATTTAGGATTTGATTAAAATGTACAAATATTATGTTGACCTAAGTCTGACTGAAGACTGAATTTGTTCTTATGACACAAGTAAAGACATTTTAAAAGGGATTAATTGTTATTTGTGTTGGTGTTGTAAGATAAGTTTTTAAGAGGTGATTAAGTGTTTTTTGCGTGTAGGTGTTGTAAGAAAAGCTTTTTTAGAGGTGATGGAGTGTTTTTGGGTGTAGAAATTGTAAGAAGTGCTTTAACTGTTCTTAGAGTGATGAAAGTGATGACCCTGATAAGAGTGAAGTGACTGATGTTCCTGATAAGTGTAACAAAAGTAATGACCTGGTGAGAGTGTTGAGAGTGATGTTCCTGATAAGAGTGAGGAGAGTGATGTCCCTTATGAAAGTGATGAGAGGGATGTCCCTGATAACAGTGATGTGAGTGATGTCCCTGATGAAAGTAAGGAGAATGATGACCCTGATGAGCCAGATTAATGCGATGTCGCTGACGAGAGTGATGTCCCTGATAAGTGATGCGAGTAATGTCCCTGTTGAGTTATGAGAGTGTTGTCCCTGATGAGAGATCGAGTTGTTTTTTTAAACGCGTTCTCTTTGCGGATTGTCCCGGCAGGGCCGCCGTGTGTTGTTGTATGTTTGAGGAAGATGGCGGACGAACTGGACCGGGTGAGGATCTCTGCGGCGGAGCTCCGGGCAGAAGCGGCCAGTGTCGGCCCGCAGAAAGAGAACAGTTCAGGTCAGAGTGTGTGATCATGTTGCTGAAAGAGTGCGGTTACAAACAGTCCGACATTCGGCCAGCAGGTCCAAACCAGCAGCTCACTGGAGCGCTGAGAGCTACTGGCTAACGTTAGCAGCATGCTAACTTGGCTAATTCTGTTAACAGACTGGCAGGAGTTTTTAGTTCGGATTTAAAAGTGCCCAGATACATTTTGAAACGTGAAAACAAAGTTAATAAGATAAAAAATACAAAATGCACAACTTTCAGAAGAGTTCACACAGTAGCTATACTTTGTTCTCGTTGAGGTATCTCAGTATAGTAAATCAATCTAAATTAGCCCAGTACACAGGAAGAATTTCTCTGCATTAAAAGCAATTAACCCATTAAACACATTCACCAAGTGAAGCATTGGGTAGCCATCAATGGGGAGTGAGTGTAGAGGGAAGCTGCGTATGTGTGTGAGATAATACTTGACCAACTTTAGCTAACTAAAGTTGGTCAAGTATTATCTCAGTGGGAGGGAATTTAGGTCTTCTCAGCCAGATCAGTCCATGAAGCTCCGCTAAATTACGCTTTTCTATTTTTGCAATATATCGAAGCGACTGTTTTTATGCTCACTTAGAGTAAAGTTTTAATATTTGAGTCGGTGTGCTATTGAACTATTTCTCACCAGGCATTAAAATTAATTAAATATTAAAAAACTAAAAAAATCGAATGTGTCTTTCGAGTTGTACCATCTTTACCTCTATACTGTAGATGAGCATTTGTTATTGAAATTCTTATATATGTTTGGGTAATTAAATTCTAAATATTTAAACAAAGTCAGTCAGAATTCAGGTTTGAATTAATAGTGCATTGTGATGCCTTTAATGGCAAAATACTTTTTCATTCAACCAAAATCTAAGCCAAAAATCAGCATAAAGACAGAAAGGTGTACATCTGGAGGGAAAAGCTTTCTTTGGCTACCGTTTTTCCTTAAATATCCTGCACTTCTCTGCCATGGATATATTTCAAAAATATTTTTATTGCATGCTTCCACAAAACAGTTTTTATATTCTATCTTTTTTTGAGGTAGTTTTTAAGAGTATTAAAATAATTGACATGCCTTTTTTCTGTCACCGCTTCTGGAACAAATGTGATGAGGGAAGTCTCTGAACGACAGTTTGACTGTTTTAGTATGCACTGTCTCTCACTATGTGTGGTTTTTCGCTTTCTCTTTCTCTTTTTTTCCTTTTTCTTCCCCCAGACATTCAAGAGGCAGGTAAGAAACAGCGACTTAGAGAAGGGAAACGTCCTGACCTGCAGCGGTACCAACCAGGAGGAGGACAACCACGCAGGCACAAAGACTGCACAGAGGGTGAAGCACAAACCGTTTCCACTGAACGTGCACACACATCAGGGGAGCATGTGCTAGATCCTGATGACAAGATACCTGGGGTCTCTCCACCAAGCTCTGATTTGACACTCACCAGCAGAGGTTGTATGAGCCTCTGTGATAGTGCTACTGAACCCAGGAATTATCAACACACTGAAATGAACCCATTTAAAGATAGCCAGGTGTCAATCACAGACACACCTGACTCTCCAAAAGTGTTGCGAAAAACACGTAAACCTGATCGTGAAATATACCAGCCCGGTGGACGAAGGACTCAAAGCAGCAGAGACTCCGGTTCAAACAAGGAGTTTGAGCAAGGATGCAAAGAAGAAATAAAGGGGGAAAGAGAAGATAGTGGTAAGCAAAAGTCGATAAGTTTGGTGGATCAAGGTAGGGATGTACATATTGAAGATGTGAAAAAGTTAGAGGAGAAAGGAAAAGGGAGAAAAAACAAAGAATCTAGGAGAAAACGGGAACCAGGAAAGCAACAGAAGTGTTCAGACTCCTTTTCTGCCCATAATGGTGTGACCCCTGTTCAAAGGGTAACAGGTATGGTGGAGAAACTCAAGATCAGCAGCCCTGCAACCTTAGAGTCAGAAGATAGGGAAGGAAGCAAGGATGAGGACAATAGCGGAATGAGAAGAAAGTCAAGTGGTGAGGGGAGAAGGAGCCAGGGAGGAGAAGGAGAGGAGAAGAAGAAGCAGAGGAGTAATCGGAGGTCTAGGGGGGCCAGGGAGCGAAGCTCCAAACAAGCGACAGGGAAGAGGGAAGACGGAGAGGGAGTGGAAAAGAGCGCTGCTACAAATCAGCTAGAGAAAAGCAGTGGACAAAAGTGGGATGTGAAAGGGAATGATGTTAATCAAGACCAAAACTTTCAAAAGCACAGAGGGAACCAGCCAAGAGCCAGAGATGGAGACCGATTCAGGGGATCTGAAGGAAAAGACGTTAGCAAAGTAAGCTCTGTTTCCAAGCGTTACTCTAAGTCAGACATCCGACGGCCCCGAAACCGAACTTACAGCACAAGCTCGGGCAGCAGCGGTACCAGTATGGATGGGCAGGGTGAGTTTGAGAAAGCTAGGATCAATGTGAGTGTGGGTGGAAGGGAAGGGGGAGAAGCATTGGTGCCTAGGCCTAATGAAAAGAAAACGGATAGCAAGGCCTGGGCTTCAGGGATTCAGCCTAGACAGAGACGATGGACAGCTAGAGACATGTCCTCTACAGATTCCTTTGAAGAGTGTGAGTCGTGGGAGAGGGATGGCCAGAGCAGAGCTTTGAGAGACAGAGACAATATGGACAGTAGGACTGCTTCTAGGGGGAATATCAAAGGGCCCAGAGGAGCTGTCGGCAGCGGTCGAGGAGGAATCCTGAGAGTTTCTCTGGACAAGAAATCCAGCGCAGCACCAGGTGCTGCTGAGGACCAAACAAAGCGAAAAAATCAATGTCCGAGAGGTAGAGGAAGGGGTATTCTTGTCCTTCCGGCACACACCGAGCTAAGTGCATCCCCGGAGCCTGGTCCTCGATTGATGGGTGGGATGAGAGGTGGCATGGGCCTTGGCAGAGGAAGAGGGGGTCGTGGGGGGAGCACAAGACGGTTGTGGGACCCCAATAACCCAGATAAAAAACCCGCTCTGGCAAGCAGTCAACAATCACAGCATTCGCCTCTGCAGACGTCACTCTACCTGCATCAAGGAGGTTACGGCCCTCTGCATTTTCTGGACACTGATGATGAAAGTGCAGGAAGCCCTCCAGTCCGCCAGAGTGAGCACGTCCAGACGCAGCAAGCTGCAGCCATGGCTTATTACAAATTTCAAAATTCAGACAACCCTTATTGCTACCCCTTACCAGCAAGTGCTACAAACACACCTCCACGCTATGCATATCCCTATCCGTTTTCGTATCAAATAGCTGGTTCTAATGGGATGTACCCGAGCCCTCCAATGTCTTTCTATGGACCGTATGGTCAGGGTGGTCAGGGTTACGCTTCTACTGGTGGAACCAATATTACTCCAGAGGAGGCAGAGGTACAAACTAGGGGTGAACTAGGCAAACTGCTGCGAGTGGCTGACAACCAGGAGCTCCAACTCAGTAATCTGCTCTCCAGAGAACACCTGAGCCCAGAGGGACTGGACAGGATGGCACAACTGAGGTAAGCAGGGGGTAATTTGAGTAAAGTTGAGTAAGTGTTTGCAAGAGGGAGATGAAAGGAAGAACATACCTCTGGATTTCACAAGACTGACTTTTCCTTCTCTCAGGGCTGAGCTCCTGTCATTGTACGAGCGAGTGATTCTAACAGACATAGAGTTCTCTGACTCCCAGAACTTGGACCAGGCACTGTGGAAAAATGTGTTCTACCAAGTCATTGAGAGATTCAGGCAGCTTCTGAAAGACCAAGATTCAGATCCAGCCCCTCGGATCAGGGCCATGCTTTTATCAATATTGGAAGAGGTACTTGGTTTAGGGTCCAGTTTCTTCTTTTGTTCTGGAGATAAATGTATTAGAGCTGTAATGATACACAAAACACACACACATATATATGTAATTTATGTAT
>JBBKCR010000034.1:9176866-9187234 GCA_037577295.1 Ladigesia roloffi | reverse complement strand
AGAGAGAGAGAGAGAGAGAGAGAGAGAGAGAGAGAGAGAGATAGAGAGAGAGAGAGAGAGAGACAGAGAGAGACTGACTGTAAAAGAAGAAACTTTTCTCACACATTTCAACACAAACTTGAGGAACTTCAGCTCTTGTAACATTATTAGTTTTGCTAATGGTCCTCTTTTCCACACTGAAGACAAGAAACGCCGTTAAGACTGTAGTATGTGCGGAATCATCCAGGTGAGGTTTGTGGTTAGGTTTTTAAGTTGGTCTCAGTTTCCCCAACAGTTCCTGGAGCTCCACTGCTCTTTTCACCCTGGACCTTAGGAGAGGAACTCCCAATAATTAAAAAGTACACAAACCCCTCAGCAGGACTCGCCTCTTAATGTTCTTCTAACCACAACACTCACATCTCCAACACCTGGAGAAAGTAATGTAATGTAATAGTTACTAATGCACTTTTTAAGTGTTTTATTTAGTACGTAAGTTGGTTTCTGTTTGGTCACAGAGTAAGTTTGTCACACAGGAACTTACTGCTCTTCTCACAACCACCTTACCGAGACCCGGAGAGAGACATCTAATACGAACACTTTCATATTTAAAAGGTTTTGATCATTCTTAATATGGATACTCTGATCAGGATTTTTGCCACCAATACCAATTACTGATTATTTGTGTAGGTGATCAGCCGATCTGATATTTTATGTTTATATAGATGATATGTAAGCTCTCATTACTATAAATGTTGCCTTTGTAATATTTTTGCTATATTTTTACAGTAATATATCAAATGTAGCTACAATGCGCCTCCACATGAGATTTATTTGGAAAATAAATGGCAAAGAGCACATTATTCATTGTTTCTCGAGAGGTCATAATAATTCCACATTGGTGATAACATGACGGTGCCGGTGGTGCCAAAATATTTACGTCCCCACTTCGTGTACGCACTGACATCATCAATTGTGATATGTTCCTTAGATCGGCCAAGCTTACCGAGCACAGTTCGAGTCATAAAATGTGATTTACGGCCGATACCGATCTTCGCCCGATTGATCGGAGCATCACTATATCTAACTGTCAGACACCCGGAGAGAAACGTCCAATACTTACATATGCAGTTTTTAAAGGTTTTGATTAGTTTCTAAGTTGGTTCACCACCATCTTCAGTAGTGCCAGGGAGTTACGTCTCTTCTTACAGCCACCCTAATCTTTCAGAGACCCGGAGATTAATATCTAACACAAATAAACGAAGGGTTTAAGTATTTTGTTCGGTTCTTTAAATTCGTCTCGGTTTCTCCACCATCCACACCAGTACCAGTCACGTACTGTTCTTCTCACAATGACACTTAACTTTCGGAGACCCGTAGAGGAGCTTGTAATATTTACAAAGTCCGATTTTTAAGGGTTTTAAATATGTTGTTTAGTTCATAATTTGGTCCACCACGATCCTCAGCAGGACCAGAACTTTCTACAGCTCCACTGCTCCTTTTACAACGACCGTCAACTGTCAGACACCCGGAGAACAACATCTAATACTCATAAATAGAGGTTTGTGAGGTTTTGAGAGGTTTTGTTTGGTTCTAAAGTTCGTACCGGTTTCTCAAACATCTTCCGCATAACCAGGGAGTTACTACTCTTACGGATCTCCTCACCACGACACTCAAAATTCAGACACCTGGTGAGGAACCTCAAACACTCACATATACAGAGCTCCACCACGTAGGCGTAGTAGGACCAGCAGACGACCAGGTTGATGAATAGGACAGGGATCCAGGACAAGCTCCTCTGGCAGCATCTCAGCACCGGGGAGGGCGCCATCTTTAATCCGCACGCGGAGAGGCCGTGACGTCGCGCGCGCGAGCTCGAGCCAGACTCGAGAAGAACACAAAGAATCCACAGAACAGGCGTTTACCCTCTTCACCACCAGCAGCAGCAGCAGCACACCATATCACCACATAGAGCCCAGCCCGCCATTCACACTCAATACAATATAATCAAGCGTTGGCAATTTTCTGGCTTATATATTTGGCTTATATATATTTAACCCCAGATTTAACCGCTTGCACAGTGCTAACAATAATATCTGGGTTATAATTAAAATAAGAAAAAATATGGGTTAAAATATCTTACTTTTTTATTTCATTTTCATTTCAATGAGAAATGAAGCCAACAGGTCCACGATTGGTCCAGCAGATGGCAGCAGCAGCTCACTGGGCTCGTTAGACTGAGCTTCCACTGCTCTTTCAGAAGGGTGTGGTGTGTGTGTGAGAGAGTGAGAGAGAGAGAGAGAGAGAGAGAGAGAGAGAAAGTGCAGGGCTCCCAACTCTCACGCAATGAGCGTGAGACACACGCACCTGACTGTCTTCACATGCTCTCACACCTCCGATTTCTCATGCTGAAAATATATTTTTTCTATTTTTTCCATTGTGCACACTCCTCAACGGTAGGTGGGTCACCGAATGTCGCAGCAATCCTCGGCAAAAGAAGAAATTGTAATCTTGAAATATGTTAATAAAATAAATACATTTGCGCCAGGGCACCCTGCCACTGTCTCACATCCAAAAGGGGGGTCCTGAGTTATGTAACAGGAACAAAGATTGCATTCACATTGAGCATGAAGGAAAGTGCGATCTTGTCCTGATCATTAATAGATGTAAATCACTCAGTCCAAACTAACACACATTTGTAATTAGAATGTAGTTAAACTCCTCATCACCACTCATATTAACCTTTCGATCACACTGGACTGTTTGATGTTTCACTAGATGCTGTCCAACTAAGTTTGCTTGAAAAATTGTGGAGCAGCATGGCTCATTTTAAGTTATTATGTTCATCCTGCACTGTAATCCAGGTTCTAGCACCTTGTTTTTTTTGGAAAGATTTCTGTCAAAAACCTTAAAGAATGCAGCCAATCTCTAATGGGTTTAACTCTAATCTGTAACTGGCCTGTGAAACCTGATGGCTCTAAACAAAAGCCTGAGGAGTATGTAAACATGGACATGAAAAAGGTTCAGCTGTTAGGTGGGCTGATTCTTTGCGTTACCTTCATACATGGATTCCCTGAAGAATTTTTATGTGGGGGGACGCAAGGCATTGTGACTCGGCTGTTGTGCCGGAGGGGAAAAGTGGGGAGGGGAACTAATGATTCTGAAAAGTTAAAAAGGTTATGGTGCCCATGCCTTCATATTTACTCACCATATAATATTTTTATGTTTGTGTATGTAGGTGTAGAGTGTGGGGGGGTCAGTCTATGTGTCTGATGAGTAGATCTTGTTTAGTAAGCCACAGTGAAAGCACCACTTAAGGGATGAATGCACTTATTGTCTTGTGGCAATGAGCTCGAAAAAGGAGGAGAGAAATGCTGCTGTAAAAGAGGGAATTCTGAACAAATAAAGAATGAGATGGATGGACAGTAAGGGTGGAGAGGGATAGAGGACATATATAGACTGGAGGGTATACTAATTATAGGTGAACAGAAAGAGAGAACATGAAGGCTTGGGATTGAGAGAGAACGAGAGTGAGAGTGATAGAAGTATTGATCAGAGCAGTAATGAAATGTTGTGGAGAAAGTGCTCTCTTCATATTTATGTGTGACACCATTTTAGAGGAAGATAAGTGGCAGAGCTATTAAGTAGAGCATACTTCGATTAGTAGGAGCTTGTGTGAGAGAACCTAGAGTGAGGGAGAGACTGTGTTTGAAAAGAGAAGATTGGAAGAGTGGCTACAATGGGAATAAGTTGTGTTTAAGTGCAGAAACTGCACTAAGTTTTTAATACATAATATCAAATTTCAATACAGCTTTTTAAATGGTATTTTATTACTGCATTTTATTATTTCAAAAACGACAACCCTGATACACAAGAACAGATTCACAATGGAAGAAAATATTCCCCGTTTAAGTGGATTGAGAATTGCTGGTGTGAAAACCTGTTGGGAGATACTCTTCCTCACAAGTGATGTGAGCTTGCTTTTCTTTATATTTTCATAGCATCGCAGCTCAAATGTGGATGCCTGCAAATTACACAATATATGCTGCAGAATGCAATGAAGGAATATGCACTTTGTAAACAGAACAAAAAGATGGATTTTGTGGAAGATGAAGATAAGGCAGAGGACACAGCGAGAGAGAGAGAGAGGTGTCTGGAGTAGGATGATGACGGCTCTTGGCTCCGCTCCATTGCTGACGAAAGCTGCTTAGACCCCCAGTTGCCATGGAAACCAGCTGGAGCAGCCAGAGAGAAAGAGAGAGCAGGAGGGCGGAGGCAAAGGCGGGAGGAACAGAGAGAGAGAGAGAGAGAGAGAGAGCGCGGTGTTAAAGGAAAGAGCAAGAACAGAACCAGATTCGCATTAAATTATATTTTGCATAGGTGCATGCAAAGATAAAGAGTCTAGTTTGTTTTCAGATGTATCCTGTGTAATTACCCTCTGTTAGGACCAGGCTGAGAGAGAACAATAGAGATACGCTGCAGCAGATGATCAACATGGATACCCAGTCTGAGAGCTGCGAGCCCCCACCATGCGATCCTCAGCCTTCAGGTAAAATTAGAAAAGCCTTCAAGCTGTTCAGCAAACGCAAACCCGGCAGCAGCGTGGCCAGCATTTTCTCTATGCGCAGCAAAGGTGAGGAAGGACCCAAATCACCCCCTTCAAGAAGCAAAACCCTGGAAGGATTAGCAGAGACACTGGCTCCAGAAGCAGAGGCAGAATCTCTAGACTTGGACCAGGAGGACAGTCAAAAGGAAGACGCTCCAATGGAGGAGTCCACAAGCACAGAGGGTAACCTGGCATCAACCCCAACCAGACAGTCCATCTCCTCCATGACCTCCGCCAAATCACTGAGCTTCCTCAATATGCTTCGGCGAAGCCGGAGAGGAGGGGGGCGGCAAGCACAGACAGAGTCGCAGAGACCTGGACGGCAGAGGAAAGGTCTGAAGGGTCTGTTTGGAAGTGTACGCTGGCATGGGAAAGATAAGGAAGGAGTTGATGAGGTTGAAACTGGTCCTCCCCTCCTTGCCTCCCGTTCCAACAGTGTTGAGATAATCAAGGAAAACCTGACTCTAACCCCCCGGCCTACACCGCGATCTCCAGATGAGTCTGAGACTGAACAACCACCCCCTCCATCACTGGAAGAGCCTACTTCATCTGAGGACACTACAAAGGTGAGCGAATCTGCTAAACCACCTACTAATGACCGGTTAAGCACATTGCTTGGAGACATTTCATCTATCCTGAGTTTTGACTCACTGACGGGTGGTGGAGATATTGTTGCGGATGTAGAAGCGGAATGGGTCAAAGTCAGCAGTCGGGTGGAGGGAACAGATGAAACCACTAAGGACAAGGGTTTGTCAGCTGCTGTTTCTACCAAACTTAAACCTACCCTGTCTCCTACAGCTGCCCTTAGCTCTACATTCCTCACCAAACCCTCTCCTACATCTACAACTAAACCTCTTTCTTCCTCAACCTCATCTCCCAAACCTGCGTATAGTCCTACCACAAAACCCGCACTTTCCTCAGCACAGCCAAGTCCCACTACTTCAAGTAAATCTACCCCACCACCTATAGCTACTTCTACCCCTAGTCAGACAACAAGACCAGACCCATTATCTCCTCCTACCCCAGCATCGTCCCCTACCCCATTGACTAAAGCCTCACCAACTCCTAAAACAAAACCCATGCAATCCACTCCAACTACTCCAACCTCAACAATACCAGCCAAACCTGCCCCCATACCTGCACCTAACCCCTTGCTTGAACTTGCAACCAAACCAATCCCTTCTCTACCTGTTGTTCCTTCCCCTACTTCAATTTCTGAAACTGAAATCTTACCCACAGTTAAATCTTCTCCAGATTCTGCAGGGCCTGCTTCCGTCAGAATTGAGCTCACCCCTGCTGCAACTGCTACAACTAAACCAACTCCAACTCCTGCTCCTACAACCACAGCTAAACATAGCCACACTGCATCACAGGAAACTAAGCCTAGTAGTGCTTCAGCACCCAAATATCCTCCTTTCTCCACATCAACCAAACCTGGTCACACTGGTCCGGTAACTAGACCCAAAATCGTAACAACGTTTGGATTATCAACCAGTCGGAACACTGCACCTATCGTCAAACCTGACACAAAGCAGCCGGCTCCTCCAACAAAGTCAAGTCCACCCATTTCCCCAACTGACAAAATTGGGTCAATGTCAGCTACAACAAAACCCTCAACTTCAGAATCTGGACCATCTCATGTTGTTAGAATTCCCCCTACAGCTAACCCTCCCCCCTATGTACTACCTGCGGCAAAACCCCAAGCTACAATATCTAAACCCACACCAGAATCTGTTACAGCACCGTCAATCCCTGCATTTTCATCTGCTACCTCTGCAAAGATTACATGTAAACCAGAACCAACTGATACTTCTCTACTCTCTGGGTCTCCTCCACTCCCAGTCCACACCACAACTCCCAGGCCGCTTCCAACTACCGGACCCTCTCCAGCTCCAGCTTGTTCTTCTACAACCCCAAGTGGAGGTAAAGAGCAGGAGGATGTGTCTAGACGAAGACTGGTGGAGGATACTGGGGCACAAACAGGACCTCAGAAGTTAGAGCACCAACCTGCTGCCCAAGATCAACATTATGCTGCCGCTCACAAACCAGAGAAGAAAAGCTCAACTGTGAAACCCACAACGCTCAGTAAGATCCCTGTATGTGGTGGTGGAAGACCAAAACAACCCCAGAGGGATGGGCAGTCCAATGGCAGCGAGGAACACTGGAACCTACCTACCCCAGTGCATGAAGAAGAAAGTCCAATGACTCTCTCACGAGAGAGCAGCAGCAAGGAAGCCCTGAGTGACTTCTCCGCAGCATCAGGTGCTGTTACCCCTACCCTGTCTCACAGCCAAGATGATATACTGGACTCGGCAGCCTGTCCCTCAATGGGGATAACAAGTTTAACCAGGGAGTCAAAGATCCCCATAAAACATGGCTCCACTGCAACTTACCACACTTTGCAGGGGAAAACAGAAGCAGCACGCTCCAAGATACCAGTCTCTAAAGTGCCCGTTCGCCGGACCAGCAATAAGCCTGCACCCACTGCCACAGCAGCCGCCACTCGGAAATGATGGAGAGTTTTACTACAAAACACAAAACATTCCACTTGCAACAGTTCAGAAGTTTTGACAGGTACTCCCTGTTTGATCTCAGTCTCAGTCAGATCTCTTCATAGGAATACTGCAGGATTGTTACTGTTACTACTTGGACTGAAATACATATGTGTTGACCACACTATATATACTGGGTGTTTCTATTCATATTGTGTCACTGTAAAAGACACTGATGCTGTGGATTCCATCCCTGTGCACCACCAGGGAGAGAGAGAGATCACACAAAAGCCCAGCTGGAATTATCTCCATGGTAATTTATGAAAACCAAGGCAGACGATGAAGCACAACACCCTTCGCCTGGGAAGGGAAGCCATGTAGACCCTCCCTGAGGAACCAATAAGGTCAATGATCTTTGGCTATCAGTTACCACCAAGACCACGAACAACATGTTGGTAAACGAAGATGCTTTGCACTCATGGGAGCTCTCCATAAGCAATCTAAAATGGAGTCTTAGTTGTCATGTGGTTTTTATTCAGGTCTGAACCATCGAAGGGGTTTTACTGTCACCACTTAAGGGTGCTTTTTTCCTGCCACATAGAAACCGATGTTTTCTAATGGTGAATGGAGAATTTTTGTAGCTTTTGTTACTTCCATTTTGTAGACCTTTTTGTGTCTAATGTCCTCGGACCTTTGTTTTCAGCAAATGTTGTGGATCCATGTTTGTCTCTGTTGGAACTCTCCTCCTTATGCGAAAAGAGGCAGAATCTCTCTCTCTACATACATTAACACCAAGACAGGATCTCTCACGTTATCTCTGAATGTATGTAGCAGAACGCATGCCCTACTTTCGAGCCAGAGGAGCCGTGGTCTCCTTATCCTTCCACATGTTTCCCTTTCTCTTTTTTTACACACTGTGTTGAATCACACAGTGCCTGTCAGCTATAAAAACCATTTGAGTACTTGTCAGCGAAAGACAGTTTGTCACACGGATCTAACTCCTGGGACGTACTGGACTGCCTGACTGGAGTACAGTTTGGATAAGACTGCTTTTGATGAAATAAAGCTTTGGGGCAGTGGTGTCTCATGGACGATCAGAATAGGTAAGGCTGTATGGTTGATTAGTTTCGCTCATGCTTGGGATGGATAGATCCTCTTGCCATTGTCAAATGCTTTGTCCACATGCCTAGTAGATGATTATTTTTGTTTGTGTGTGAATATCTTAATGTTGCTCTGTTTCCTATTTAATCAATAAAACCCAACTATACTTAGAACATGTTACATTTTGCCTTTCAGTTGAGAAGTTGAGTTGCATTGTAAAAACATGATGGATGTGTGTGTATGAACATCAGGAGCATTTAAGATGAAACACAGTCACACACGTCACTTGCGCACAGATTCAGTGTGGAAGGGGGAGGGGCAGCTCATTTTTCTCCCAGACCAACTTATTGGGATGATGTCACTCAACAGAGGAGGGCAAGTGTGTGCATGTCAGTGTGAAAGTGAAATTATATTAATTAAATAAAGCATCCTGAGGCTGCGGATGGAATGGGACCGGTCTATCCGTGTATACATTCTCTTCTGCAGAGGCTTTATGTGGGATCGGATAGACAATGAGTATACTGAAGCAAAATCGGCAGCTATAGATAAAGCAGGTAAATGACTAAACACTAGTCTTAATATTTAATGTACCAGTGGTCGTTACATGCTGTCTCTTTGAATTTATTTAACTTGCCATTTTAGCAAAAATCAGTCTGACCCCAATTTCATCCTACATAAATGACATCAGTGCCTGGGAGGAGGGGTATAGGCTAGAATGCCATAGTAATACTCGAGTCATGCATGTGAGCATGCATCTAATGAATCACTGCCCTTACTCAGTTCTACTGGAGCTCTTTGTGCATTAGCAACACTGACGATGATGCAGGGCTTGTGCAGAGAGCTGTTTTAGGCTAAAATGGAATAGGAAGACTGCCATACACCAGCACAAACCAGCACCCGGACATCTCTAAGGAATCATTATGCTCCCTGCAATATCGTGTCTGAAGGAGCACTGTGTGCAGCTGATGCGGTCTTCAGTAAGAGGCAGCCAGCCGGGGCCGTGCCAGCACTGATAAAACTAGATACGGAGAGAAAGGAGCACTGTTTTGTTTTTAAACTGCCATGATGTAACTGGAGATAATCCAGGTTGCATTCAAGGCTTGTACAAAAGCATGTCCTGTTCCATTTCCACGCAGTAAGGTAATAGAGCTACATTCAGTGCCATGAACAGAACCACGAGTCATAAAGAAATAAATATGAAAGAATGGTGAAAAGGTGGCCGAGCTAGATGTGGAAGTCAGACACTGGCAGCATAGGCCACCGGGGGAGTAAAGCCATCTTTATTTTATCAAGGACATATTGAAACATTAATATGGGCAGAAACAGAGGGGCTGGTGGGAGTTTAGCTGTACTCTAGCTGCCGTGTCGCTTGATGCTCGGTGTATAAAACAGAGCAATGAAAGGTAGCGGTCTGGAGTCACAGGGGAAGATTTGGGGTTTGATTGCAGTCACGGGGCTCGCCAGGAGGGGGGTGTCATTTTCTGAAAGCAAAACGAGAAACAAAGAGTTGATATTTATAGATGAGAGTCTGCAGCAGCTCCACACAAACAAAGCTCTGTTCATTGAGTAAAGCCCAGGGTGAAGACCGCGAAGGGAAGAGAACGGCGTGCTTCGCTGTAAAAACACCCAGCGCCTGAATCACCCTGGCAGGATCTGCCCACTGTTAATGCAAACCTGCTCTGTTTATGGACGAGCAAGCGCCTGGGGTCTCCTCTGGAACACAGAAGATCTCTTTAAACAGATCCAGGACCAGCTCTCTTTCTTTTAAGCTAATAAGGGAAAATGTAAGCATCGGCACCGTGAGATGAAAGAAGCCTGCAAGCTAAAGCCGAGCTAAAACAGGAGGACTCACACATGATTTCCCAGAAATTATTTATTTAAATGCTGATCTGATGCAGTCCCACTTTTAAAAGGACACAAACACTACGAAACACAGTGTACCTAAAATGTGTTAACCTTAATTTACCCCTGAAAATACACCAAAACCCCGTTCATCTGAGTTAATCAGGCCATCACTGTGAAACAGAGGCCTAATTTAGCTAGATATAAGGCATGAATATAGATAGTGTTGTAGTACTCGAGACCAGTCTCGGACTCCAGACCGGTCTCGAGACTGTTTTCTGCTTTCTCGGTCTCGTCTCGGTCTCGACCCTTCAAAGTCTCGGTCTCGACTCGGTCTCGGACAGCAGTAGA
>JBBKCR010000034.1:8924168-8934627 GCA_037577295.1 Ladigesia roloffi | reverse complement strand
ATATTACAAACAAGCAGTTAGCTATTTGCAACATGTTCTGGTAGATGGATAATGTACTGTATAAGCAGAAATAGATACAATCTGCTTGGGTCTAGTGAGTAGGAAATTATTGCATGAGATAACCATCAAATCACAAATGCACAAACACACAATCACACACTAAAAAGAAAAGATTTTTTCCCCTTTTTATGTAAAGCACTCACTGATCAGTCATAATATTAAAACCTCCAGCCTAATATTGAGTAAGTTCCTTTTTGCTGCCAAAATAGCTCTGACCAGTTGAGGTGTTGACTTCATAAAACCACTGATGGTGTGCTGTGTTATCTGGTACTAAATATCAGCCAAAGGTCCTTTATGTCCTGTTGCAAAGTGATATCTCCATATATAGGACTAGTTTACCTACACCATCCCAAAGATGTTTAATCAGACTGACATCTGGCTCTTCCCAATGCTGCCAGTCATTCACACAATTTAAAAGAAAATGGGATTCATGGAACCAGGTCACCTTCTTCCATTGCGCCATGTTTCGACATTCACATGGCTATCATTAGCTAGTTCAGAAGAGGACAGGGGTCAGCAGGTTAACTAGGAGCATGCTGCTTTGCATTTTGGGTTTTTTGGGTCTGACACAGTTTTAGCATATCCACCATTAATGTTTTTTATCAGTTTGTTCTAAAATAGCTCTACTGTCATCTGGCCATCACAATAAGGCCCATGTTGAAGTCAAACAGATTCTTACAATTGCCCATTGCTCGAGCTTCCACTTGCCTTCTAACCCACTGCTGGACAGGTGCCACGGTAACCAGCGTTATTCTCTTCACCCGACAGTGGCTTTAATGTCACGGCTGAACAGTGTCAACTGACCAACAAACGTACATCTGAACATACACTGGTCTAATTGTTAAAAAAAAACAATAGAGCTGAAGCTTACTTTTTAGACTTTGTGTTGGCTCGAGGGCGGTACTCATGAGACTCGTCCTCCAGGCCGTTCTGCCGCTTATACCAGTCAAAGAGGGTACGCAGGATGGAAGGCAGGCAGTATTCCGCCAAAGAGCTCATGGTACTGATCAGCTGTGACCAAAAGGTGAGACATAAAGAGTGTGTTAGAAACAACCTGTGACAAATGTGTTATTCTTCTGACACTCTCAAGTCGTTATTCTACCCAAAGTCCTTGTTTACATGTATAGGGGCACTGTTGGATTTACTATATTTATTACATTTTTATTTTTTTCTGCACAGTCACTGCACACATACAGATTCCTCTTGATTTTGTCATTAATTTTTGTAACTAACATACTTTGACACACAGCTATTGTGCAGTCATGCCCTCTCCTCCTATGCAATAAAAATGATCATATTGTTCTTCACAGGATGTCTGACACATTACATTTTCGACTTCTGTACTCATGATCATTTTCATTTTTAAACGTTCAAATTGTCCGTGACTCAACTTCATTTGATTGGTAAATGTGCACTAACTCAGATATCTTGGATTACACCAGGCATAAAGATTGGGAAAGCAGTAGACCTTTTCTAGAAGACTGAATGATGTAACCAAATGGAGGATGGGGCTTTTGGCTTGGAATTCGGGCCAAAATGGTGAAGTAAATCTCCGAAAGGAGGGGAGTGTATGGGCTGAACCAAACACAGGAAGGGAGGGGTGTCTGTATGCAGACGTATTGGTATTCCCCCTCAGGCCTGTGAACAGGGAAAGCACTGTCCCACCATTTACACACACATGTGCAGGCTTACCGCTTAAGGACAGTGTTCTGAAGGGTTAGGTGGGGAAAAGCTCGAATTCACAGGCTGGCATGGCAAACAGAACTCACTAGCTTAAGAATAGTCATTCTGACAGACTGAGGGGTAAAAGCGTAGATTTGGAAGGAGCAGACTTAATCATTTATTTAATCATACATTCTCCCAATCCATAAATACGAGAAAGATGTGGATATTTGGCATGACAGTGTTTCTGGTTAATCAGAGGATATCTTATTAAGCAATTTTCTCAATAACATTTTCTGATTCTGTATGATTCTTCAGTATGAACCTGCTCAATCTACATACGGGTTTGGCAGTGTTGCCCTTTAATCTGCTGCACCTTTAATAAAATATTTTCCATACAATGTTTTTGTATTTGTTTTGATTTATATATAGGGGGAGCTGGTGGCCTAGTGGTTAGAGAGTTACCCCTGCATTCAAACAGTTTGTGTGTTTGAATCCCTGTGCTACTAGTAGCATCTCTGAGGTACCCTTGAGCAAGGTACCAACACCACACAACTATTAAATATATTTATTAGGGATGCACCAAATTAATTTTTTGGGCCAATACCGAAAACCGTAAAAGAGGAATCACTTGACAGAAAACTGAAACCCAAAAACTTAAAAAACTATTATTAAATTACTAAAAGAATAAATCGGTTACAAACCTATGAAAAGAAAAAATAAAAATTGTAAAAAAATATTTTACTCGGACCCACTCATGAACAATCTAAAAGCAATATGGCTGAAATATTATATAATAAAATATTGCCTCTCATAGAACGTCCGGCGGTGCCACGAGCGGCAGCGGTTTAAAGCGCTCCAGGGTATTCAGTGTTTTCATAATCTTTTTGTCCGTTTTTGTGCACTTTTCGTTTTGTTTTTAATCAAGTAAGATGCCTATTAACTACGACAGAAGCACCTTGCTTAAAATTTGAAGGAAATGCAAAATTCCTCTGCCAAATCTGCCGTCGGGAACATTGAGGAGCTTGAGTGAGACAAAAAAGCACAGCTGGCCGAAGCGAAAGCGCTGTTCCCATAAACAGAAGCAGGGCAAGCGTGCAGGCCTTAGCACGAGGCTTAAAGCTAACCCGGTGCGACCGGCACGTCCATCTGTCCTGCTCTCCAACGTCCGCTTACTGGACAAAAACTTGCAATCGAGCCAGGGTCAGATAAAGAACTGCTGCATCTTTATCTTCAAACATGGCTGAACGCGAACATCGCAGACTCGACTATCCAGCTAAATGGGCTAGCATGCCATTGGGCCGACAGAGAAGCCTCTTTGTCCGGTAAGAGCCATGGAGGCGGTTTGTGCGTCTACGTTAACAGACTCTGGTGCACGAACTCTGCTGAAGTGAGTTGCCACTGCTCGCCACAGATGGAATTTTTAACCATAAAGTGCCGTCCGTTCTACCTGCCAAGATAATTCTCCGTGGTGCTAATCGTAGCTGTGTACTTGCCACCTAGCGCTTATGCCAACATGGCGCTGGCCAAACTGTGCGAGGCCATCAACAAGCTCCAGACTGCGCACACAGACGGGTTTTTCATCATTGCTGGTGATTTCAACCACGCAAACCTGAAGGCAGTTCTCCCCAAATTCCATCAACATGTGAACTTTGCTATGTGGAGGGAGAACTGCCTGGATAAAGTCTACACCACACTTCGCTGAGTCAGATGATCGTCCCAGCATGCTTCAAGTCCACCACCATCATCCCAGTGCCAAAGAAATCTTCAGTCTCCTGCCTGAATGACAACCAGCCCATCGCTCTGACCCCCATCACCATGAAGTGCCTTGAGAGACTTGTCATGGCTCGGGTGACGATCAACCTCCCTCACTCACTGGACCCTCTGCAGTTCGCCTATCGCTCAAACAGGTCAACTGAGGAAGCGATATCCACTGCACTTCACCTGTCCCTCTCAGACTTGGACAACTTATGTTAGATTGCTGCTCATAGATTTTAGATTAGCATTTAACACAATCATTCCCCAAAGACTTTGTGTGAAACTGAGCACTTTAGGACTGAGCACCTCACTCTGTAACGGAATACGGAATTCCTGTCAGAGAAACCTTAGTCCGTCCGAATTGGCAACAACGTTTCCAGCACCATTAGGCTGAGTACCGGAGCTCCTCAGGGCTGTGTTCTCAGTCCACTTTTGTTCACACTCCTGATTCACGACTGCACTGCCCTGAACAGCTCAAACCACATCATCAAATTCGGCGACGACACAACCGTGGTCAACAATGATGAGTCGGCGTACAGAGATGAGGTGCAGCAGCTGGCTGCCTGGTACAGTGAAAACAACCTGTCGCTGAATGTGGACAAAACTAAGGAAATGGTCATCGATTTCAGGAGAACTCGCTCCATCTTCACACCACTCAGCATCCACGATTCCACAGTTGAGATTCTCAAAACGGCCACCAGATGGCGGTGTTTATCGGCAAACCCGATATTACACAACCGATAACCGATTATGGTAAAATGCTTAAATATCGGAAAAAACATCGGTAAACCAATATATCTCTAATTTCATGTGCCTATTTATTCTAAATTCTCTGTCCTGCTGTTACTGTTTGCACTGAAAAAACCTGGAGCCACGTCGTCTCGTCTCTCTATGTACCTGCATAGTGTCTAGAACAGATGACAATAAAGTTGACTTTGACTTTGAACTACTGAATTCAAGTGCATTTTAATATTCTGAGAAAAGTGCATGAACATATTGCATTCAGAACGAGTGCTTTAATAAGTGTTGATTCTCTGTAAGCCTATAACGACATAGTGTATCAAAACAAAGACTGACATATATTAACTGTTATCACTGTAAAACGGAAAGTGACCAATCTGTCATACGTGAACAGCATTAAATTCAACCTCTGCATTTAACCCATTCACCAGGAGAAGCAAGGGGCAGTACCTTGCTCAGGGTACCAAGACCGCTAGTCCCACAACTTCCTGGTCACAGGTCACAGGGCAAATGCCCTAATCACTAGGCTACCAGCTGCCCTTTGAGCAGGTGGGTTCACTCTGCATGGCAATCAGGATGCATCAGCATTGGGTCATCAACGATTCGGTTGCGCTAAAAATGATTTTTGGTGCATCCCTAATATTTATGTAAATTTTATGTATTATATATATATACATGTTCTGCACAATATACCAATTACATGCTTCTGACATTACAGCAACATGGTTTATGTGTTTGGTGTGGAGAAGCTCCAGTGACCTGTACAGGCCCAATACTTCAATACTTCAATACAGCTGGACACCTCTGGGATGAATAGGAACGATGTAAGCCAGACATTCTTTTATAATTCCAGTGCCTGAACTCACAAATGCCCTTTTGACAGAGTGGGCACAAATTTCCACAGACACATCCAACATGTAGAAGATCTTCAAAGAACAGTGTTGTCTGTTTTAGTTGTAGGGGCAATTCCATATTCAACTCCATGTTGTCAAAAAGGCTTATATAAGAGCACAGATCTTTGGTCATACAGGGTATATCGTACTGTGTCCAAAGTAGACAATGTAAATGTATTTAAACTGTTCACAAAGTCAATATACACCTGATCAAACTGATGGTCTTCTCCCCGCTGTAGAGACTTGGTGAGAGGCTTTTCCTGTTGAAAGACGAGAGAAATGAAAAAAGAGAGATCGCAGAACCCTATTTTTTAATGCAGAAGCAGTGTAAGATAGAGCACAAACAGCTTTTTACTTTCTAATTATAACTTCTTACAGTATCTCACTTGCCTCCACAATGAGGACAGAGCTGTTTATCAGACCTGTTTGTAATATATTGATGTATAATAAGTCAGTCTGTCATTTAAGTTTAATGGTTAGCAGAAATTGCAGACCATGCCCTGGGGAGAATGAGGTTAAAGGGTAGGACCAGTATCAAAGTGAATCAATAAGACACAGGTGACAAACTGTCAAACCAAACAGATCTGGTTATGTATTAGGCCTCAAAATAACTCATGTCACACGCTTGTCATACAAGTAAAACAAATAATGGTATTATACTGGGGTTCTCATGGAAAAGCTCAGAAAACTCACAGTCTAAACAACGTTCTTTGACATCTTTTATCACTGCTGACATTTTACCATGGACTGGGATGGGGGTGTGGTGGAGATGGGGAGGGTCCGTAGATTGTTTATATTGTGAATACACTAACAAACATGAATCCACTGTGCACTCGTACGCAACAAAATTTTTGGTGCTCAAGTCGAGAGAATCCGGTCATTTTCCAAAATATAAGATTAAAAAAAAATGCTCACCGAAAAAAAAATCAACGATTTTTTTATTTATTTTGAAATTAATTGACCAATCAGATCATGCATGCACTGGGCGTAAAACAGGCTCTTACATAACCATTATTATCTTACAGCTTGAAGTGTTGAAGCTATGTGCCAACTAAAAATGAAGAAAAGATGATGGCTAATTAAAATTTTATTAAAATTCAGCTTGTACCAACAAACAATTATTTATCTATAGCTTAAAGCGCTACAGTAAATTTACTGTTCGCATTTCGTTTGGACCTCTCCCGGAGCCAAAACATTATTGTGGTGGAGGGATTCACATGGTTTTTTGATCCCAGGAGCCTTGTTGTTGGTGGCTTATGCCCCTGGTAGGGTCATCCATGTCAAACAGGTCCTGGGTGCCAGACGAAGAGCGGCTCAACGAACCCCTAATGAAGGAAAAATTACTGAGAAAAAGTTTTTACCCTGAGCTGGTGCACGGGTTAGAGAGGTTCCAGCTAGATATAGTTGGATTAACCTCGATGCATGGTTTGGGCTCTTTGAGAGGGATTGGACTCTCCTCCACTCTGGATTTGCCCATGGTGAGAGGTGTCAGGCAGGTGTGGGCATACTTATAGGGCGGCGGTCCCCCTCTTTAGGAGAGGGGACCGGAGGATGTGTTCCAACTACAGGGGGATCACACGTCTCAGCGCCCCCGGAGAGTTTATTCAGGGGTGCGGGAGAGGAGGGTCCGCCGGACAGTCCTCTGGGATTCCTCTTGGGAATGCTCCAGGAGTATGGGGTGCCGGACACCTAAATAAGGGCTGTTCGCTCCCTAGTCAAGCAGTGCCAGGGCTTGGTCTGCATAGGGGGCAGTAAGTTTGACGTTCCCTGTGAGGGTCGGACTCCACCAGGGCTGCTCTATGTCACCTATCCTGTTCATAACGTCTCCGGTCAAGTGGGAAATGATGGAATGATGAATGGATGGATATTAATTGGACTCCTGCAATATAATTGTAGCTAAGTTTGTGCTGAAAACAAAAAAATGAAAGACTTTGGAATCCAAATCCGTTCAGTAGGTTTAATTTACACCAATGTCCCAGCATGCCACTATCACCAGAACCCCACAGTTCACCCACAGACTCCAGACTCCAAGGATTGAATAGGAGAGGAGTGGAGTACAGAATCAAATGAAGTAACATTAGACACCTGAAACTAAGAAATTATCCACAAAAATAAAGTTCTGGTCTCACTGAAATAACAAAAGTGCTTTTAGCGCTGAGTGCGCAGCACTATATTCAACTTTGCTACACTTTGACTGTATATAGGTGACCATATTTGGGATTGTGAAAAAGAGGGGGAATATACAAATCTTGCATTGGCATTCGTGGTCCGGGTGGAGGACATATTTTCTGCGCATCTCGGCCTGACGAATGTTTAGGCAGCGCAAAATCCAAACATTCTAAAATTCTGCCCGGATGCCAGAGGACATGTCCGGGGAAAAAAAGTACGTCTGGTCACCCTAGAATATAGTCCCAAATATAAACGAGACTCTTGTTCATAGCCAGGAAAGTCATTACTGTTATAAAGTTATAGGACACACATAACATATGTGTGTTCAGGAAAATAAAATCATCATTGTTAATGTCAACAGTTATCAATATAAGCAGCTTACTGCTTAGTTAATGCTAATGCTAGCAGCTAAGTCATCAAATTACCAAATTAGCCATCGACTATTTGGCAGCCCTAGAACAATCCAGGTTTCAAATATTTCACTTGTTAGCCAACATAATGTCTATTCCATGCACAGTAACATTGACCATTTACCATGTAGTTTGCTAGCAAGCTATGTAATATACATTTCAAAACTCTATTCTGGCACATGTTCTTCACAACACACATTTCCATTAGCGGTTAGGCTAAGAATATCAGGGTCAGAGCCAGTCAGGCTAAATGTACGTGGGAAAAATATAGTGCACTGAAAAGGTAAACAAGGGTCTCTGAACTTCTGCTGTACGTTTTCTCAGATCTTTTAGGTGACCTATTGTGAGTACATTTGACTGAAATGTTAGAAATGGTCTCAGACCTGAGTCATATTATCTAAACGTAACAAATGTAACTTCAACCCTTTAATAATCCAAATTCAAACTAAACTGTAGTTCAGTGCTTCATATGTGTCTGTCAAATACAAAATAGTCAAATACAAAACATTTTGAAATTGTGAAATAACATATGTGTACTGAGTTAAGGAACTAGGAATAATATTTCATCTTTGTTAAATAGATCCACTGAATGTAATATTACAGGAAGCAAATAGTAACAAAAATGAGATTATTTGAAGAAAAAAAAGAATTCAGTGATGGGCTGGTACAACTAGAAATAATTCTTCTTTGGAAAACGACCAGTTTCGCTGATGTATCAGTGATAGTTCGGCTACACTTTCAGTTAAAAATGGCGTTGCAAAGTAAGTTCTGTTTGTATTGAAAACCATGTTGTTTTGCTCATGCTGCACAAAACAGTTTTTCATCCTCCTACATATAAACAGTCTCCTTCTATACTCACATTAACTATATACTAATGGAATGGTTCTAACTTGGCAAATAGAAATGAAGCAGTTTCTCACCAGCGGCTCTGCCATGATGATGCGGATCTTGCGTTCTGACAGTGTGGTGAAGTTGGCGAAAAGGCTTTTGAGGACATACTCGCCCGGTTTGCTTTCGGGGTCCACGGTGACTGGCATCATGGCGACTGGACCTTTCCTTTCGCCCGGAACGCTGCTCACCGCTGGGAGGGGCTGCTTTCCTACGGGGGACGCTACACACAAAAAACACACAAATTAAAGTGAAAACTGAAAAGATGGCAAAAAGGAATCAACATTTTTGCATTGCCAAGTTTGGGTTTGATTAGACAATAGAGTCGCTGTCAGACTGGCACATGGCAAAGACTTTTCAATCATATTAAACAGGGATATCTGTTACTAGGTCACAATTTACAGGCAGGCAGCTTAAGAGCAGCTGGTGTTTTCATTTTAGTGATGATCATGTCACCACTCTTTCACGGGGCAGCGGGGCAGGGGGGTGTGTGTGGGGGTTTGGGTAGGTGGGGGGTGGATGGCTGGAAAGTTGCCTCTGAGGGAGCCCCACTCATGTGGCGCGTGACATGTGAGACTCTCCGAACAGATCCATTTCAGCCACATCACACGTCATAAGATGCAGATCAAATAAAAGTTTCCCCAAACGGAACACCAGAAACTCCGCTGAAGGCAAGCGTGACATCATCATGGTGATCTGAGTGAGGCTGTGGGCTGTACAGGTGGACATTATATTACCATGACGTGTGGTTTACTGACAACATTGCCGCTACTCTTAGTCTATCAACTTAAAGCTGAATACAAATGAAGGCCTTAAACACCCAGTGCTGGAACACTGACCGAAGGGCTTATTGGATTCATTTACTCACGTTCTACTTGCCTATTACTTATTAAATAAGATGATAGTATAAATAAACTAAATGCTGTTACAGTATCACAGTATACAGCATCACTATGTTTCTGTACATTGCTGTGCTAACTTGACAACACTGCACTTTAACATTCATTGTTAAAATTCTACTGCTAAACTTATCTAAACACACGTCCTGTCTCAGTATTTATGTGCATTGTAGAAACTGTTAGTTTTTAAACTTTTCAGTGCGTATATTAAGCATATGCATACTCGTACTTATTTCTTAGTTCTCACTTATTTTTTGTCCGAGTCCAGATTTTATTTCTTGTTTATCTTAGTGTCTTAATTCTAGATTTTATTCTTAAATTAATTTTTCTAAAATATAATTCTGCACAGTCTAAAGGAAGCGGTTCAGGACACAGTTCACTGCGTGTCGTGCCTGTATGACTATGCATGTGACAAATAAAAATCTTGAATCATGAAGGTATACAGTGTGTGCTTCTGATGGAAGCTGAAAGACAGGAGAAGGTCTCTACAGCAGGAGAAGAAGTGTGAAATGTTTTGCCTTCTTCACCCATCTGGGCCGTGCAGCAGGGAACCTTCAGAACGCATCCTCTCTCAAGATAAACTACAAAACACAACACACACAAACACACACTCACACAGCTTTACAGAGTTCCTGTTAGTGCTACACAGCAGAACTCGGTCCTGTACAGCTGGTATCACCTACCCAGACCCTTAATGAAGCTGACGACGCTAGCCCAGCTCCAGCGCACTGGTGTCACCTCCATACTGAGGCTGGGAGAGCTCCAATAATCCCACACACACTACAGTCCTAGGTCCATATCATCTCCGTAACGCAGCCGGGTCTCCTACAATAATCCACACCATCGCCATATTTCACACTCCACTTCCATGATGCCTTCTGCTCTAGGAGCCCAGGCTAACAGCAGTGGCATGGGAAGGAGAGGAGAAGGCCCCTGGTTCTGGTTCTCCTATGTAAAGGCAAGCTGAGGGAAACACAGA
>JBBKCR010000034.1:8796625-8808512 GCA_037577295.1 Ladigesia roloffi | reverse complement strand
ATATATGTATATGTAATCTGTAAATGTATTGCTTTTGCTTCTTATAGGCTTAAACCCCCATGGCACCGTTGAGAGCTCTCTGGGCACATAAGACTTACCTATTTCCAGACAAATATAGTAGTATATCCAGTAGTATAGTATATATTGTAAACTTATAAATATATATATATAGTATATTTTTAAAGTTCTTCTATCTCAACTCAGAAACCAAGACAATTTTATCAAATATACATACATATAACCCCTGAATTGATTCTCATAGATAGAATGACCTCCTTACTTGAGCATCATCATTTAATTCTATTTTAACTATCATTATGATATTTGTGGCAGAGTAAAAAGCCACCTTTTTAATCAGGATTTTTTAAATTATTTGATCTGTACAAAAAGTCTCAATTCTGATTTGTGCGTTTATCAAAGTCCCCTGCATGATCCCCATCAGACAAAGCTTTCCAAAGCATATTTTCCATTTCCTCTTGAAGGCCTCTTGTTTGCTATAAATTATGTCTGTGTTTTATTGGCTTACTTTTGTCTGTTGTGGCGTGAGAGGGTTTATGAAGGCTGGATAGAGCTAAAATGGTGAAAGTCCATCTCTGTAAACTTTTGAGTCATTTGCATGTCAGTGAGGATTTACCAGCAGCCTGAATATATCTATTGCAACAGTGAATTACTTGTAATGCCATTTTATTTTTGGCCAGTGATAAAAAAAATTTTCTACTTATCAGTTTCACCAAATACCTGCAGTGTAAATGGGTATTTATCACTTATCTGTTTGTTCCTCTTTGGTCAAGATTATGTCTCAGAGCAGTGGTTCCCAGTTTGAGTCCTGCGCAGACGATATCATGTCTGTGTTTTCCCGGATCTAAGGCAAGGGTCTTAAAATGTAGATAGTTAAATGAGCTTTCTTGTTATCGTATGGCCCTCTATTGCTAAAACAATCAAATTGACAAGACTAGGCATTTGATATTGACAGATGTATATAAAGGTTTCTTTGACCTCATGTAAGCTGTTGTATATCACAGGCTTTTTTCATTAATTAAACTCCTTTCCACTGAGCAATGTTTCCATATGGGCCCTTTAATTCAGTGCTTGGCAACCTCTTTATGAGTTAAAATCTAATAGCAGTAAGTAAAATCAAGCAGATTTATGATGTGATCCTCTAGCTGTTTCATGATGAAGTCCTTAGAAGATTATAGCACAAAGTCTTAGCCATTTTTGTAAGATGAGGTAAAACAAAAATAGTGAATGTGTGAGGCAACTGGCAGCCACTGTCTTTGATTGAACGTGCAGATTTAGCGTCACTTTCTACCTTCTGTTTTTCTGTCAACGCATATCCATTGGGTGAGCATTCTTGGGTCAGAGCTAATCTCTGAGATGTTTAAACGATCATGGTGGTCCTGACTGGTAATAAAGTCTATCCAATGCATGAACTAGTTTTTGGACCAATTAATGATTTAGCATATGACAGGAAATAAAACATTTCGTAATGAACTGTATAACACATGAAAAGCGTGAGCGTCTTCATTTGACTGGTCAGTTATTATAGCATGTCATCATAAACTAAATATAAATATTTCAGCACCTGCTCTTGGCTTTCTGTATCACACTCAAAAGAATTCTAATTTACAGTCAACTCTATAACAGCTGGCCTTTTGTGATGGCTGGGCCGCCACGTCTAGGTTTTTTCCCCTCTTTGGTTGTCCCTTTACTTTTGTCACGCCTCGCTAGGTCCCCTTGTTAGTGTTGGTATTCCCCCCCTTGTGATTCCTGTCACCTGTCCCTCGTTTTCCCCGGTTCACCTGTGGTGTGTTGGGCCAGGATATTTAAGCCTCAGCAATCTTTAGAGTCGCTGAGGCTGCATCTGTTAAACGTCCCTGTCTTGTCTTTGTTTGTCTACATGCTCTCCTACGTTGTCCCAGATCTGAGCTCCTTCCCTGGTTGGTTTGTTTGGTGTTCCTCCAAATGGAGATGTCTTCCCTTCTAGTTTGGTCTGTGTTTATTCCCCGTGTGGCGCACAGTCGGCACAGGTCCTGTTTGGACCTAACTTGGTCCCTCGTGCTCCATAGGAGATTATCTCCTCCCTGGTATATCAGAGGAAGAACCTCAAATCTATATGACTTGAGGTTGAGTTCGGAACCCCACGATGGCCCGAGGAGTGTGTATCCTCCTCGGTGTTTGCAAGGGAGAACTTCGAGCCCCTCGGGCTTGAGGTTTATACGGGCGATGCCTTTGAAAGTTCCGCAAGAGCGATCCTCTAGCGGGCATTCTGGGCATGCACCTTGACTTCAGGTAATGAAGTCAAAGGCTCTCGTAATTCCTTGTGTCAGCGGAGTCCTCAGGGCAGTGACTCTGGCTGACATTAGGGTGAGAGTCTCTGCCTGTTTATCCCTTGTCTCTCTGAGGTAGTGGAAAGTTGGTGAAAGAGGGAGTTCGTATTCTGGACACCTGGTGAGTAGGTTTATGTTTTGTGTTTCTTGTTTTCTCCGCTCATATGACCCTGAGAAACAGGGGTCGAGCGATGCCGCTCTATCCTGGTAGGGGATAGTGATATACGTTCCAGTCTGGGAAATCAGACTCCCAGATCCTGCGCCTGCTCCCTTGGAGATCCAGGTTGCAGTAAAATACAAAGGAGAGAAGGAGATCCTGCACCTGCTCCGTGGGAGATACAGGTGGCAGGAAACTTGGTTTGTTGGTTGGTCTGCTCTAAAGCCTAGTAGAAAGGCAGAGCGATGCCGCCCTCTCCCTGAGACGGAGAGAGCGAAGTAAGTTAGTATTGGATCAGAGATTCAGAATCTGTGCTGGCTCCAATGGGAAGCTTTAGGTCGCAGACACCTTGCTGACTGGCAAGTGTGTTCTTTATACCGGTTCACAAGCTTGAGCATAAACAGGAAGGAGTCTGTCGTTGGCGAGGTTCCCTATCTTGAAGTGTGGTGCAGAGACCGGGTTCCTCAGACAGACTACTTTTCACTCTTGAAGCTGGGTGCTCTAGTAACAGTGGAGCAGATAGGTTCCATTAGGTTAGAGCAGGTTCAGGCCTACTTAGTGAGCTGTCCTAGCTTATAGGATCACTACTGGGCCTGCTTGGTTCTGTTCCTGTCTTTCCTTTGCAGCCCTGTGTTCCTCTACCCCATTTTTGGAGAACATTGATCCTTTAAGGTCGACATGAGCGGTCGGTATCATTTCCCCTTTTGTTTTGTTGTTCGTTTGAGGAGCACAGGGCTTTGTAAGAAACCACCTAATCTGCGAGGCAGAGAATGCCTCTGTGCTAGAGTTGGAACCCACAGAGTGCATCAGTGTACTGTCGATTGGTGTAAACCAAGTACCGATGTAGGTCTTGTGATGGGAACCAACAGCTCAGAAAATAACCTGTACCTTTCTTCTGTCCGCAGGCCTGTGTCCCTCACCCTTTTGAAGGAGATCATCCTACCTGGTTCGTGTTCGGGGTTCTACACGGAAGGCCCGCTTGGTTTTGTTTGTTTGTTTGAGGGGCACAGGTCCTATGTGTCTGTGTGTGTGAAGGGTACAGTTTTATATTAAAGTTGTTTTTTTTTTTTTTTTTTTTCCCCCCTACTTTGGCGTCCATCCCTTTTCCTTCCCCGAATTCCTTGCGGAGTGATCCGTAACACCTTTGCTTGGTGTTCATTGAAATTCATCAATAAACAAAACTCTCTAGTATCCTAATCATTACAATAAAGGGAAAAAAACATCAATTACATTTTATTTCCCAAATGTATGAATTACTGTGGAAAATAAAGCTTGACAAACTGCAGTAGTTTCTATAGTAACAAACCACACATGTTGCTCTGATTTCTTAACACCAGCAAATCTTATCAGTCAAAAAGCATTATAACAAGAATGGTTAGGGTTCTCTAAAAACATTTCTGATCCTATAGAGCCAAGTCAAAATCACAGTCCAGCCCTGAGCTCATCTCAGCAGAAAACAAGAAACACCAATAAAGTGAAACAGATTTCTTAACACACACAGTCACAGGCAAAATTTCAGTTCAAATCAGCAGGACAGGCACGGAAACCTGTTCGCCCTTTAATCGCAACTCGTTAACGGAAATCGCCTTTTCGTTCCAGCTTGTTCAAATCGTCTGCCTTAAATACTGGAGACACAGCATCTCACAAAAGTGAATAAACCCTAAATATTTTGTAAATAAATGTTTTAATGGGACAACACTGAAAATATGACACTTTGAATATGATGTCAAGTAGTTAGTGTACAGCCATTAAGGCCAATTATGTCTAAACCGCTGGTAAATTGTGCGTACACCCTGAGGCATTAACAGATCGTCTCCGTTCATAAAGTTGAAGTCAAGTTAACACACGTGTCCAACATGAGCAACTTTCATCAAAGTTCTCTGTAACATTGTCAACATGAAAATTAAACAAAATATAGGCTAATACATTTTTTCTGGTCATTTTAAGTTTACAACAGAAAGTGGGAACAGCTAAGTCCTCTGGACTGATCAACTCTGCCGTGCTTGTGTTAGCCATGTTCGCTACTGGATGCTGTTTCAAATGGCTACGAAGAAACTTGTAATTTTATTGATTGCATTGCATCCACAAGCGAGGGGGAAAAAGCCCTTAGTGGCTTGTGCCTCTGAAATCAAATAGTCGATTTTCTGTTAATGCCCAATACATCTCTTAGTGAAACAAGGCCAATTGTGACCAATTAGCCAATTTCCCTCCCTGGTGTCATGTGGCTTTTTAGTGTTACAAGGTCTCAGGTGTGAATATGGAGCAGGTGTGCTAAACTTTGCGTTATTGCTCTCAAACACACTCACACTGGTCACTGAAAGTTCAACACTCATAGCAAACAACACTGAGGACCTGAAAAACAGATTTTTTGCTCTACATAAAGATGGTCTAGGCTAGGGATGAGCGAGTACAGCATTATCTGTATCTGTTAACCAGATTAATGATCTGTATCTGTAGCTCTACTCTGACTGGGCGGGGCCTAACCCAGCAGTGGGTGGGATTTAACCCAGAAGTGGGTCGGGTTGCTAGAAGTGGGCGGGGCTTTAACGGTATGTTATTTTAAGCACGCAATTGATATGTATTCATCAGAAATTGTTATATTTATTGCTGATTAGAAAATTATTTACATGACAGCATCAGCATTGAGCTTCAGCTCAATGGTTTTGACCATGATAACAAACGAATTTACAGAACAAGCGATTTACGAATTTAACAAACGATTTACAGAACAAGTTTTGCAACAATAAATACAACACATACGGTTGCAATTATGATGTAAAATGTAATGAACAAGAGTTTATATCTCAACATAACTTTCTTTTTTAACTTTTAATTTTTTTATGATCATTGGGATTTTTTAAAATTATTTTATTCCATACCAGGTATGTGTGTGTGTGAGTGAGTGTGTTTGTGTGTTAGTGTGTGTAGCATATTTCGTAATATTATTTATACCACAACTATACCACTTTATTCTTTTTTTTAATAAAATACAGCAAGAAAGTGTATCTCAGTGCATGAAGTAAAAACTGGTAAGAGCCAGCAGACCGGCTGAGAAAGGGAAAGAGTGTGTGAGTGTGTGTGTGTGTGTGTGTGTAGCTAATGAATTTGTAATATAGTTTTATACCACTACTTCCTTTTTTATTTTTTTTATGAAATACAGCAAGAAAGTCTCATGTTAACTGTTCAAGCATGGTGGCCAATACCACACAGCGGTTTAACAACACTCAGAACTGGCCTTGCCATGGTCCACCTAATAAAATGAGCACTCCTGCTCAGTGTCACATCCAGATTTTCTATTGAAAATAAAGTCCAGCCACTTTTGCTGCAGAGGTCAACCTTTCAGACTGCACACGCATCAAACTGGTCAGCATGGCTGTCGTCACAGAAGTAGGGCTTCAGATGATGCACAAGAAAGCCCGCATAAAGTTAACTGAAGAAAATCGAAGAATATGAATTACTAGAACCATTACCTGTGGTCTGATGAGACTAAAATAAACTTATTTGGTTCCGATGGTGTCAAGCGTGCGTGGTGGAAAAAGACAAGTGTGTCTTGGCTCCAGTTAAGCATGGTCATGGGATTGTAATAGTGTGGGGCAGTTCATTGAGGGAACCATGAATACCAACATGTACCTTGACATACTGATGCTGAGCTCTCTACAGAAACTGGGCCACAGGGCAGTGTGCCAACATGATAACAATCCCGAACACACCTTCAAGACCATCACCGCCTTGCAGACCTATTGATAATCTGTAGAGCATCCTGAAATGGAGGGTGGAGGAGCGCAATATCTCGAACATCCACCAGCTCAATGATATCACCAGAGGATTCCAGTGGCATCTTATGAAGCTCTAGTGAAGTCCATGCCCAGGTAGTGGAAAATAACGGTGGCCACAAAAAATATTGACACTTGGCGCACAATTTGGTCATTTTCAATCAGAGGTGTACTTACTTTTATTGACAATGGTTTAGACATTAATGGCTGTGTTTTTAGTTATTTTGAGGGGACAGCAAATTTACTGTGTTATAAAATCCATGCACTGACTACTTTATGATAGTATCATAGTGTCATATATGCAGTGTTGTCCCATGAAAAGATAATTAACTATTTACAAAAATGTGAGGGGTGTTTTGTGAGAAACTGAATATAGAAATGATTAAATTAAAAGTATAAATGACAAAACATTAAAAAATGATCAATTTTACTTCAGTAAAATGGCACACAATCTTTAGTCTCACTACTCTGATTTAATGTGAATTAATGTACAAATAAAAACATATAACCATATACACTCAGCTCGTCCTCAGACGCAATGTATTGGTCCCAGCCTTTGGTAAATGTAATAAAAAGAATCTATAATTAGCCTACATGATACACTATCATTAAACTATCCGATAGTTGGTAGAACTTTTGAGTTCTACCAAGTGTACTATTTAAGTATACTAAAAGGGGGACCAAAAAGTGAAATATTATTAAAGGAGGTTTTGCGTTTAGTAAGCTATAATAAATCCATAATTCAGCCTACATTAAATTGGAACACAGGTTTAAAAATACCACAAAAGCGAAAAACTGAAAATGTATTACCAGTAAATAACAGTGCCCTAAATCCCAATGCCATGAAATTAAATTTTAGAAACTTGCCTGAAAACAATTCTTAGGTCTTTTTTTATTTACTTTTACTGGAAATTTGAAAGACACAAGACAACATTGAGGTGAAGAGATGTAATGAGCAGCTTTGAGTTGCTATTTGCTTGAAACCAGCTAGAAGTATCTCTACCTGAACATCAGTAGGGCTACATCTTTAATTCAACAGTAACTAGTAAAACTGGATTCCATTCTATCAAATTAGGTGATGCAGAACATTACATTACTGCAAATCACCTAAATAGGAGCTCAGTCAGTCTCACACCATAGCAAATTCTTCCTGTCTCCAGACAGGAGAACACCAAGGAATGAACATTTTTTGAACATTTTTTGATTATAGAAATATAACGTTTCTTTCCAATTATTTTTCTTTGGCCACTAACTGACCAGCCTCTCAGTAGAAGTGGCAGATTTGCAGTCGACTACCCGGGTCATTCTTTCCTGGGCTGAAGAATGGTGACACAGGCTCGTCGAAGTAGGCGATGAAGTTATAGATGCGTTTCATGGTGACTGCGTCAAAGAAGGTGACGTGCCCCCTGTCGTAGTCCAAGAAGATGCCGACACGCGGCGAGTTCCAGTAGTCAGCAACAGGCACGCGCGAATCCTCTTCATTGGCATACAGGCGGTCATGTAGGCACAGGCTCCAGTAACCAGCAGAAGGAGACAGATTCACGAAGCCCTTGCGGTTGCTGCACTCAGTGGTGACACCCAAATACCACACGCCCTTGTCCCGTACGTCCACCTCCCAGTAGTGCTGCCCACTGGAGTAACGGGCCGTGGCGAGGACACCAAAAAAGCGTGTGAATCGTTGTGGCAGGTCAGGCTCCTGGGAGCGCACGCGTCCTTCTTCCACTTTGGTATCAAAGTCACTGATGGATAAGGAGGGATGGGCTGTGTCCAGGTCCAGCGTCAGGTTTTGGGGCACTAACAAAGAGAAAAGATTTGAGGTATTTCTCCTTCCTGGGAAACATACACCATGCACATTTTTGTGCTGTTCCCCATCTAAGACACCAGATTAAACCGAAATAATTGATTTGCTCCTAATATGCTAGTTTATTAAAGTAGGGGCAGTGTGGAGCATAGGGTTGTTTTTGCTGAAAAATCATTATTATGTAGAATGCTCCTGTAGCATCATATAAAACTAATTAGCTAATTGTACTGAGCAGCTGGGTGGCCTAGTGGTTAGGGTGTTGGACCTGCAATCAGAGGATTGGGTTTCGAGTCCCGGCTGCTGGGGTTACCGCTGAGGCTCCTCATTGGCAGCAGCCCACTGCTTCACTTGGTGAATGGGTTAAATGCATAGAAAAAATATTACATTGTTCACATTGTGCTGTCGTGTAACTATAAGTTAATTTAATTAATCAACAAGTGCTTCTTTTGTTAAAGTGGGTGTATTTGAGCATGAACTGTGCAGCGAAAGAGTTGACGGATTGGGAACTACTGATAACAGTGGTTAACTACGAACTAACAAACAAAGCAAAATGATTTCATGAATACTTTTCACTGGGGATGCACTAAAAATTCGGCCACCAAAATGGCAACTAATGCATTTTCGGTTTCAGACGATTTTTAAAAACTTCGGACTGAAACTCTGATGATGCAATCTTGACACAGATGATGCAACCACGGCCTCCACGCGTCAGATTGGTTTAGTGTCAGCATGTCTGCTGAAGTTTTTCTCAATGTGGGAATTAATTTATCTGGTGGTCTAATGGTTATTGAACTTGCCTGTGATTAGACAGTCCAAAATTCGAGTCTCGCTTTAATAGTGATTTACAGCACTGCGAGCGGTGGTTTATTCACTTATGACAGATGGTCACTTTCTGTCTGTGCTTTTGAAAAAGAAAGACAGATTTCCAGTGATTACAGTTAATATATGTCAGTCTTTGTTTTGTTATGCTATTCTGTTGTTTATCTTTCACCATGTTTTGCTATTATGTTGTTTATCTTTCACCAATTTTCACCAGCACTTGTTCTAAATGCAATTTGTTCAACCACATTATACAATGTATAATATTTCAGCTATCTTGCTTTTAGGCTGGTTGTGAGTGGGGAAAAAAAAGAAAATATTTCATTTCAAATGTTATTTGATAATGTGCATTGTCAGAATGCAAAATAAATATCTTCAAATTTTGTACAGATGTATTTTTAGTAATTTAATAATAATTTATTTCGGTTTTCAGTTTCAGGTTTCGGCCAGGGCGTTTCGGTTTTCGGTTTCGGGCCAAAAAATCCTTTCGGTGCATCCCTACTTTTCACACTAACGTTGTTGATTTATGAAAAATTTTCTTAACGTACTTGTATGGAGAACATGCATCATCTTCTTCCACAGAATAAGCTGAAAGGGGCCAGTGAACTCAGTATAATCCGGTGGACAGTTCACTGCCTGTACAGTAAGGCTGACGTGGCTTGGGCTGAGGGCGAGAAAAATAAAAGAAAAACCCAAAACAAAACAAATAGAAAACAAGCATTAATGCATACATCAGACTCTTGGACAAGAAGTGAAATTTTAAAAAAAGATTATCTATCACAAAATATCATACCTTAAGTATGCTTTGTTGATACTCTAAAAAAATGACAACATAAAAGATAATGAATACATGTAAACGGCATAATAAACAATAACATGCTTTTGTATATAAAAACATTTTTTTAAAATTACCTCAAAGTTGGCAGCCTCACTAAGCTGATTCTGAATGTCAGCAATGGCCTTGTCCACCTTAGCTGCCTCACTCTCCACCAGCTTAAGGTTTTCATCTATCAGCGCTATCGAGGAGGCCTCCTCGTCTTCTAATCTATCTAAAAGCCCATCCTTCTCATCTAGCAAGAACTGGACCAGGGCGCCAACATCATCTTCGATCTTCTCTCTCAAAGCTTGCTTCTTCAGCTTCAGTGAGAAAGCAGGCAGACATTATTAGCTGACTTTGTTTAGAATCAAGCAACAACAGCAATTACAATTAATTCAAACTAGTCTCTATTTGTTTTTTGTAGCACCCTCACATACTTTAACATCTGTTTTGGCTTGCTCATCTATTGCTTTGACTCTGGCACACATAGACTTCTGCCAGTTCAGTTTGATGAGCCTCAGCTTCAGCTCTCCCTGTGGAAGTAAAAAAGCACACTCAGCCATATCCTAGTTATGCACAGGTCTGCAAAATTCTTTGTAATTTAACCTGATCCGAAGTATTTACAGACTATTGCTCCACACCTCCTCCAAGCTAACATGCAGTACCCATTACAGCAAACTAGCTCTTGTTATTTAGTGGGATATCTGTTAGATAATCCAAACTCACCTTCATGTCTTCTACAACCTCTGGCACAGGGGCGACATCATGGTGTCTAAAACATGCATAATGCCCAAGGAATTAACAGATTTCACATCACAATTCTTTTAATGCAATATGTAATTTAGCAAATGGATCAATTCCACCATTCTAAAACAGAGAACCGATGCGCAAGTAGTTTACCTATGAGCCCTGGATTCTCTGCACACTACGCAAATGGGTTTTCGGTCCGTGTGGCAATACAGTTTAAGCTCCTCATGGTGCCGCTCACATTTCCCATCCAGTTTGACTGGTTTCGCAGGAGCAGGAGGCCTGCATGTCTTCAAACAGTCAAAGTTGCTCAATTTGTCCACCAAGTTCTTTACGAGGTAGTTCTTCGTGAAGCTCATTTTGCCAAAGACCTGTAAATATAGATGGAAAATCAAAATATGAATGTAAAGTGTTAATTTGTGATAAACGAACAGACCGCAGCACAGCACACAGCGTAATCACATCCCATTCTCACTACACATTGCGTTATTGTGTATTTATCATGTACACTACTCAAAATAAGTTAGGGATATTGTGAGAGACTTAGTGGATGTCATACATATGGTGTTTGTTTGAATTTCAGACATTTTTGGGAGAGGGAGGCAATCGTATTGGTGTGATAGGCACATGTCATTTTGTGTTTTCCATGTAATGGTCTCATTGTGTACATTGTGCCTTATATTGGGTCCAATACCAAAAGGCAACCTTTTTCAATGTGGCATCAATTTCAACATTCTGTGGGTACAAAAACTGGTATTGTCAGTAAGTCATTCCTAGTTCATCATTCAAACAGCCATGAACACCCCACATCGCTTAAGAGACCATGGCGTGCCTTCAGGTCAATGGCAGGCATTCAGATGTTGCTCGTGAACTTGGTGTCTCTCAAAGTGTAAACAGCAGACTTGCACCAAGACACAGAACTATTAGCAGAGTTCATAACAGACCCAGGAGTGGAGCCCCATGATTGACTGACTGCAACGATGACCAGTACCTGAGGACCTGTGCACTCAGACATTGTTATGCAACTGCCAAACAGCTGCAGGCTCTTTTATGAGATGCGAAGAGTACTGGGGTTTCCACAAAAACCATACGCAACCGACCCCACCGCTTTGGCTTGAATGCCAGATGACCGTTGCAGGTGACTCCACTGACACCAAGACATCGCCATGAACATTTGCATTGGACACCAGACCATGTGACCTGGACAATGCAGCAGTGGTCTACCGTCCTGTTTATTGATGAGTTTCAGGTTACCTTGCACAGAAATTATGGTCATCAGCGTTGCTGGAGAAGGTGAGCGATACGCTGAGGTCAACATGGTCACCATGTTGGTGGAGGACATTTTAACCTCAGAGACATAATTGAACCCATCATCATCATCCCCGAACTCCACCAGCACACCCCCAACTTTCTGTTCATGGATGATAATGCTCCACCACATCGTGA
>JBBKCR010000034.1:8784416-8796525 GCA_037577295.1 Ladigesia roloffi | reverse complement strand
AATGTGTGAAAATTATGTGAACATTGTGCTAAATGATGAAAAAATGACACCTCTAAATTTGTGAAGCTGTTTTTACAGACAGTGCCCCATACAAATGAGCCTGGTGTCATTGGTTCTGAGGCAGTCAAAGGATATTATGAGCGGTATAAATCCGTGGAAAAAGCACCAATCCACATCAAACTTCAGAGTTAGATAGGGCTTGGTGAGACCTTTCCATAGACCCTTCATTTGTCGTTTTTTGGCAAAAGCCGCTAAAATCGCCATGTCCCATTACTTTTGACCGCCAAGGACTTTCTGAGCAGCAAAGCTCCAGACACTTCCAACTGCCGGTTTAAAAATAATATAATATTAAAACAACCACATTCAAATGTAGATCTCTGGTATATAGTTAAAAGTGTCCTGAAGTTAACATGCTTGCAGCGAGCCACCAAGGACAGGGCTCACACTAACTTGAGCTTTTTGTTTTATTAAGTAAGCTGTCAGTGTATGTGGCTACTTTCCATCACTCAAAGTTTTTGCTTGAAGTTTTCGATTTTTTTCCCTCGTTGCTCAACTAATACACTGAAAAGAGTAGATTACACACAGGCACATATATGATGTAGGCTTGGCTATTGAAATGATTTTGATCATGTTCCACAAAATTGGCTTGCCAGCATCTCAGCACAAAGCCTTGAGTTTTTCGAACATAGTCTTCATAAGGCTACTCATTTATAAGATAACATTTATACTATAATTATCTTCATCTTCCTCATTATAATACTAATGATAACAACAACAATAAAATTATTATTTATAATAATAATAATTATTATTATTATTCATAGGCTATTTGTTTTCATAATCTTCATCTGTCAGTTATGATAATAGCCAATAAATTTGTGTGTGTGTGTGTGTGTGTGTGTGGGGGGGGGGGGTTACGAGGCTCATGATGAGGTCAGGGGGCGTTCTTGCAAAAAAGGTTGAGAACCACTGATCTATCACTGGTGCTACCAAGCTGGGAAAGTGAGTCTATATGTGCTCTCTCTCTCAATCCCCTCCTCTCTTTTTCTCTCTCGCCCCTTCTGTCTCTTCGTTTTTCTTTCTCTCTCGCTTTCATTACTCCCCCCGCCCCGGTCAACACGCGGTCAGCAGCGTCCAGCCTGAGCCGCGGGCATCTTCAGCATCTCGAGTTAAGAAGGAGAGGGCGTGGAACGAAGGAGTTCACGACAAGAATCCTTGTCACGCGCTGTAGAAAAATAGATTGACCGTGCACTTTTTAGGAAGACACACACACACAGAGACACACACACACACACACACACACACACACACCACCAGCAGGGGCAGCAGCAAGAATCACACCACTTGTTGTGTCTGGACGCCAAGGAGCCTCACGGAAGTCACGAGCACACGTGGAAAGACATGCAAGTGCCTGCAGGTGAGTTTTTCTCCTTGATGTTTGTAACGCAACGCGCGTATGTTGCGTCGATTACACCGGTAACCCTTCAGCTAAATGAACTAGAAAGAGCCAGAAAGTGTCTGTGCTCTGTGTTGTGTGTTTATTTTGAATTGTGCTTCACGCAGAAATTCAACCCCCCTCCTCCGTGAGTAATATGACAAACGCTCGCGTGGGTTAAAGCGCACTGCGTAATGGCTTATCTAACCTCCCCTCCTCAAAAGGAGTACCAGCTAAGGTGCATACGAGCCTTAAAATAGGCATAAGTGAATTCATTAATATGTTTTGATGTTGATAAATCAGTGACACAAGCAAGAAGGTCTGGCTTACAATTTTCAGGACCAGGCAAGTTCTTCCAATCATGTATTTATGGACCATGCTTTGTATACTGGGAAACAGTCATGCTGGAATTCCTCAAACTGTGTACATAAAAGTCAGAAACATTTCATTTTCCACATTGTCTTAGTATGCAAAAGCATTAAGATTAAGCTCTTGATTGAGAGTAAGGTCCCAGCCCAAATTCTGAAAAACAGGTGCGTCCCAATACTTGTGTCCACATAATGCAGTTGCCTAATGGCATAACATATAGCATTACAGGTAATGGAGAACTTATGATATGTATCAATGTTTTTTATTTATGGTGTGTTCAATTGGTAAGTGAAACTGCGTGACATGTTTGAGGTTTGTTGAGGGATTGGTGCTTTATCGACCTTCATACCAAAGCAGTTTTTCCTCCAATTTCATCCATAACTTGTGGTCAAAGCCCCATAAAATATCTGATGGATCCTTCTCTATCACTTGGTGCTAAGCTGGGAAAGTGAGGACCATCACTTGTAATCACTCATGTAATATGGGGTGTTACGTAGGATACTTGCCTCAGGACCAATGGGTCATTGGTTTGAATCCTCACTTCAGCATACTACTGGGTTCCTGAACAAGACCCTTAATCCTAGTTGCTCCAGAGAGACTGTCCCCTGTAGCTAGGGAGTGATCGATAATGCTTATAGACAGTTGTGCTATTTGGGAATCCTGAGGGGAGATTTTTAATTTAATGATCAACATTAAAGTGGGGGAACTGAACCTAATAATGGAACTTGACATGTGTGCCAATGCAACAGGCTAGCTAGAAGTAAACAAACACCCATATGATGTATATGTGACAACAAAACCACACGTTTTGGGGACTCTACCCTTATTACAAATATTGGTCAAAGCTCAAGTCAGAAAAAGTCTTCTTGGCCATTAAAAGGCCTAGAGCTTATTTAACAGAAAATAATCACATTTAATACATTGGTCACTATTTTTATTAGACAAATCAGTGTTTTCCCCACACATTGAGACCCAGCTGGCTGCCACATGGTCCAAATGGCAGCCTGTGCTGTTACTTTTTGCTTGTGTGGTTTCAGAGAATTCTTCATGATGACAGCCTCAAACCATGCCCAGCCACGTTCCTCTCCTTGTTCCCCTCTAGGTGTCTCCCTGAGGCTGTTTAGATCATTCCTGAGGCTTGCTGGTTTGTGGAGAAGTTTGCAACAGCTGTACTATATCATTATGCTTCAGGCAGACATATTTTGAGGTCCAGGTTCAGATTATTCTCAGATTAACTAATTCCTATTGGTCGAGGCTTTTTGTGAACATATCTTACTGAAACAGCAAGTAATGCTTAATAGATACAAACATCCAATTAAAGGTTTTTTATAATGGTAGTTCTCAAACCAGTAATCTGGGAGCCACACATAGTGCACAATTTTGTTTAAACTTAGTTTTTTTCAATTGGGTTTAAGCAAAAAGCACAATTTATGTTGTACAACAAAATGTTTTAAAACATTTTTTAAAAATGTAGACTCTTTGAATAAAACCATTTGTAAAATGACTGCTATAGATTATATAATTCCTTTTATTTCTGTACTAGCAATGTGAGTCTGAATGTTTTTTGGGTACACAAAACTACACAAGTTAAGAAGGCATCTCCAACCCCTATCCTGGAGGGACAGAATGCAGCACATTCTGGTGTTCAAGCTTTGCTTCACCCCTCCTAGGAACAGAGGCTGGGGCCAGTTTCAGTTTTATAAGCCACATCACTTGTGAGCACCGCATATGGTTTAGTAACAGCTGACAATGGCAATTTGACCGTAGTCAAGTCCAAACCTGTGATGGACATTAACCTGTTTCTAAACTGCATTTGTTGTTGTAGCAAAGTATATAGATAAATATTGTAGGATTTGAAACCTAAAGTTAAAGAAGACATTTCATAGAGCTATGCACTGTTTGCAGTAGTTATATCTCCAGAAGGTCTGCATATAGTCCTTTCTAGGCCACATTACATAAAGGGCACCAGACATGCTAGGATGTCTGTAATTTAATATCGAGGAGTGATGTTTTGGGCATCACAAAAATACAGTATTTACCCTGAACATTACACACCTCAAAAAATTGGTAGTGTACTGTACAATTGTTTGCATTTCTGTAGAGCATGTAATAACTTCCATTGATGTGAATAATCAGACTCTTCTCTTGATTACCTTTTTCATATGAAGAATTTTGCTATGTTAATGTAAAGAAGTTGTTTTTTTTCAGTCAGTGAGCACTTAACAAATGTACTTTTCATGATTAGTCCAAGGGATGAGGCCCGAGAGTGGACTTAATGGATGGCAGGGTGTGACGTTAATGGCTTTCAATGCTGAAAGCCATTTTGTTCATAATGTACATTTACAGCCCACATTAACCAAAATCAATTCAGTCCTCCATCCCCTTTTCCTCTTGAAGCTTTTTTTGCTGATTGTTGTTTGATCTGCTGTCAGAATCTGCTCTAATACGTGCCATCAACCTGGGAGTTAAAGACAGACAACTGGCCAGCACCATTGTGGATTGACATGGAAAAAGGAAGCAAACACATTTTTCTTCAGCTGAACAGCAGCAGATTTAGTTCTACCTCTTGGACACCTGCCCTCCAATAGCTCAGGCATCAGGAGTTGAACTCCATTCTTGGTCATAAGATTGAACATTTGGATTAATGGGGTGACATTGCACCTTACACCCCTTTACTATAGTACAATCAATATTTGGTGCAACCTCACATAGCTTTAATTTCAGATTCTAATAAATGTTATACTTTATTGTATTTTGGCCTGCATAAAATATACTAGTATTTTTAAATAAAACAAAAGTATTGTTTTTATTGCTTAAATTTCACTATTATGTTTGCTCAATAGTTCTGTCAAATTTGTGCATCAACTGAATCAAAATGATGGCGTTGAACTGTCTAAAAATCATAAATTTAATTATATTCTTGAAGAACAATGCTATATGGACAAAAGTATTGGGACACACACATTCTTCAGAATTTTAGAGTTTACTTCCAGTGAAGGGTTTAATTTAAATTCCTTAGCTGGCCAAGACATTTTGGACAACGATGTGCTTATAACATTGTGGACACAGTTTGTGGAAGGTCTTCCTCTGTTCCAGCATAACTGTACCCCAGTGCACAACGTAAGGTCCATGAAGAGATGCTCGAATGAGTTTGGTCCTGAACTCGGCCCCATCCAGCACCTTTGGGATGAACTGGATTGGAAATTCTGAGCCAGGCCTTCTCGTCCAACATCAGTGCCTGACCCCATTAATGCTCTACAGTATGAATGGCCACAAATTCCCACAGAAACTCCAAAACCTTGTGGAAAGCCATCTAAAAAGAGTGGAAGCTGTTGTAGCTGCGAAGGGGGTAACAACTTTATATTAAGTCCATGTATTTGAATGCATATCCCTGTTGGTGTAATAGCTAGGCGTCCCACTTTTACTCAAATAGTGTATAATTTAATTGAATGGTCAGAGATGTGCCTGTGCTAATCCCACCACCTTTTTACTCAGACTCAGCATAAAATGGCCTAGCAGCAATGTCCCAGCTGTACTACCGCCGAACAGGCAACTCCTCGTACAGAGACCGCATCCCACTGCGAATTGTGCGGGCAGAGTCGGAGCTGTCTCCTCTGGAGAAGGCCTACCTGAGTGCTGTGGAGAAGGGTGACTATGCCAGTGTCAAGCAAGCCCTGGAAGAGGCTGAGATCTACTTCAAAATCAACATCAATTGCATTGACCCACTTGGCCGCACAGCCCTCCTCATTGCCATTGAAAATGAGAACCTGGAGATCATCGAACTGCTTCTCAGTTTTAACGTTTATGTGGGTGATGCTCTACTCCATGCCATCCGCAAGGAGGTGGTGGGGGCTGTGGAGCTTCTACTGAACCACAAGAAGCCCAGTGGAGGCATGCAGGTAGGTCACTTAAAATTGACACACTCCTGAAAGGACAGATTCTTGAGTGATTTTTGGCCCTGCATTGAACCTTTTAAATAAGTTTTGAGGTTTTAGGATTGAAGTTGGTGCAAAGTTTTCAGATTATTATTATTTTTTGTTTTGGGGGATCGATTCAGGATCAGCATAGCTTGTGGGGGCCCTTGCAAGGTGCTGTTTGGGGAATTGCCCCTTTAGCCAGGAATGAATCGCCCAAGTGTCAGAGATTCTCAGCAAGAACAAACCTTTTCGCTCAAATTGTATCAAAAGAAAGATTTATTTATCTGCAGATGGGGTCAGGATAGGTCTCAGAGACAAAGAAAAGTCTCCGTCCTAAGCCTTGGTTTCCTCCCCACCTCTTCAAAGAAAACATAAACATTTATACCCCGAAATTACGTAAGACCCTGGAAGGCGACAACAGGAGTTGTGGACATCAAACTATCTGTCACTTTGCAGACTGCGCACACGTCATCTCAATTGCCATAGCAACCCAAATCTCCTGTTTACTTAAGAAGTTGTCCTTCCAGAAAACTTAAACGCACAACCTTCTGATAATGAAAGAACATTTAGACTAGGACATTATCTGGACAAATAGATGTCACATCTGACCATCGGGCTAGGTCAGACCATGGCGCCTTAAAGACATCTAATCAGCCTAAGGACACAGACTAACAGAACCAAGATGAAAATGGATACATCAGAAAACATATATAATTATACATCATTAATAAAACAATAAAATGATTAATAAAACAATAAAATGAAAAAAAAACATAAGATATGAAAAATTACAATTAATAAATGCTAATTTTGCCACAACAGTGCCTACAAGGTGCACCTAGAGACCAATGAGCTGATGTTGCTCCTGCCTTCTAGTCATCATCTGTTTGCTGAGCTTCATCACCTGCATTACAGCCATCGGGGTCCTGATTTGCAACACGACCAAAGCTACATTCTCCATGATCAACATCTTCATGCATTCAAATATTGAAAAGTTGTTTCGAATACTGCTATCTCACTTAAGGGACACAGAAAAAAAAATTAATGCATCATGTAATGCATTAATTCAGCCTGAGGGTGCTCCAGAAGAAGAAAACTGAATTTTACTGTGCGGCGTGAATAATGCAGAGACCTGAGGCTAGTAAAAGTTCCGTATGGGACGCGTTTACTTTAAATGGCAATGAGGCTCAGTGCAAACTGTCATATGAAGCTCGAATACCAGAGATCAGCCACTACCAGGCACAGCCTTCCGAGAGCGGCACCTCCCGCAGGACCGGATTTAGCCTTATTGGATAGGCAGTTCTAAATGTGGTTAGTGATGCATTTTTAAAATTTAGATAGTTTAGAATAGAGTTTAATAGGTGAGTTGCTCTAGTTCATTTACTTTATTGTGATTTGGAACAGTGTGTTTCGTGTGATTAAACAGTTTGTGAAAAATAATTTTCACCTCTCTGTCGTCATGGGTTTGTGCGCATGAGCACAAGCGTGCGGGGGGCAGGGGCGATTTTCGAAAAGTTATCCTCGATTTTCAAATAGTGTTTTTGCCAAAAAGTCACATCCCTCCTTCAGATTCAAGCTGGTTTGAGCTTCAACAAAAGTGTCCCCACCCAGGAAGAATGTTCTGTACATGTTTTTTTTCTGGAACTATAAATCCAGGACATTTTAGGAGCCTATTTGGTGTTTCATGCCAGATGCGTCTGTGATGCTTTATCATTGCGAAAATTAGAGCTGTGACACAAACAAAAAACACTTTCTTGCACAAAGACAACTCTTTCTTTGTTTTCCTTCCTCCACCATTCATCTGTGCTACAGAGAAAACAAGCTGAGCCTACATTTAACACTTAAAGACACTTTCACACATATAAACACAGCACTAATCACACAGTGATAACACACACAATTCTAGCTTTTCTTGCATTATCTGGAATGCAGGTGTTTTGGAGCTCCAAATTTTTGTACAAAAGGGGCAAAATGTAGGAGCTCATTATGTCCCTACACTGCTTAGGGCCTACACATCTGCCCGGAAATAACAAATTTCAAAGAATAAGGTTTGTTTTCCAGAGCTAAAAGCTGCCAGCCTATTTTGGTAAATAGCTTGTACAATAACTAATGTCCCAATGGAGCAAAAATGCTGGCTAAATTGAAGATTGTTCCACCAGCTGTCATGGCAAAGTGGGAGGCATGTGTTATAGTAAATAGCTGCTAGCATATGAAAGACTTCTATTTATCTGACAGAAAGGAGTGTATTGTCTGCTTGACTGGCTCAAATCTGAATGGAAATGTACACTTTTCAACTTGGGAAATGCTATGGAGAACATGTCAACAGCCAATTTGCAGCTCATTTAGAATGAAGAGGCATGGGAAAGACTTGAGTCACAAGGAAATTAGTTTTAGGTGGGCTTGGTATAAAGATTCTTGTCTTGTTGATTGGTTTTCCACAGAAAACTATACTATATAAATATATGTGATAACATGATCAATATTATTGTTTTTAAGCAATAATATTCAAGCTGTTAATTAAACTAAAGTCTTTGTAACCATCTAGTTACAATCAATAATAAAACTGTCTTTTCTTAGACATGCTGAATTTTTGATTTGAAATAATTCACTCAGGTTCCTCCAATCCTGCTGGACAAGCAGTTCTCTGACTTCACCCCGGACATTACACCCATTATCCTAGCTGCCCACACCAACAACTATGAGATCATCAAGCTGCTGGTTCAGAAAGGCGTGTCTGTGCCTCAGCCACATGAGGTGCGCTGCAACTGTGTGGAGTGTGTGTCCAGCTCAGACGTGGACAGTCTGCGTCACTCACGTTCGCGTCTGAACATCTACCATGCCCTGTCCAGCCCGTCGCTCATTGCGCTGTCCAGTGAGGACCCCTTCCTCACCGCCTTCCGCCTTAGCTGGGAGCTGCAAGAGCTCAGTAAGGTGGAGAATGAGTTTAAGTCTGAATATGAGGAGCTGTCCCAACAGTGTAAACAGTTCGCCAAAGACTTGTTGGATCAGACACGCAGCTCAAGAGAGCTGGAGCTAATTCTCAACTACAGAGATGATATGAATCCACTGGAGGATAACAGCAACAATGACCTAGCCAGACTCAAACTGGCCATCAAGTATCATCAGAAAGAGGTGAGCCCATTCATACTATTTTTAATGGTTGTGTCTGTTTGAGATTACTTAAAAAGTGTAAGTGTAAATTTGTCACATGTGAACACACCAAAGCACTGCACCCAGTGTGAACAGCATGAGATTTGTTCCATTGAGCAGTGGGCAGCCAGTGACGGAGTGCCTGGGGAGCAGTGTCTGAGAATAGTTGCCCAAGGCACCCCAGTAGTGCCATTATCTTTCCTTGGATTCAAACCCATGGCCCTCTGATTGCACCAGCTGGCCCAATGACTACATTTGGTTCAATTTGCAAATCTGTCAGTTTAATTTTGACAGAATTATAGCTTTAGGGGAACGTTTTGGGAGATTATTAATGTAATATTTTGCAGTACTCTGCATAAAGCTTAGAAATGCAGCTAAAATGCAAGCATAGGCCGAGTTAAATTGCTTTGCAAGAAATGATTCCCCAACTGAGAATTTTCAGTCCAGGTAGGCTTATGAATTTAGATAATCATATAGATAATTTAGAATAATCTAACCACTTCACCATTGTTAGTTTAGTTTATTTTAGTTTATTTTATTTATATAGCACATTTAAATGACAACCGTGGTTGACCAAAGTGCTTCACAATCACTAAAAAGATGATCACACACAATCAATCGATACATTAAAAAGTTGTAAAAATGTCTCAAACAACTCAACTCAAAAAATAAAAGCCAAAGAATATAAGTGTGTCTTAAGTAATGACTTAAAAACATCAACACTCTGAGCAGACTATGTGAGCAGGTAAATCGTTCCACAACTTTGGTCCCACCACTGAAAAAGCTCGCTCACCTTTATATTTTAATCTTGTTCTCTGAACCTCCAGGAGCAACTGATTAGATGACCTCAGTTCTCAGTCCGAATATGTAAAAGCTCTGATAAATATAAGCGCGCCAACCCTTTTAAAATCTTAAAAACAAACAATAAAATCTTGAAATCAATCCTGAAACAGATAGGAAGCAACTGTAGTGAGGCTAATACCGGGGTAATGTGCTCACGCTTTCTAGTCCCAGTTAAAAGCCGAGCTGCTGCATTCTGAACCAACTGGAAACGCTGGAGAGATTATTGATCCAATCCAACATATAAAGAGTTACAATAGTCCAGTCTTGATGTTATAAAAGCATGAATTATACTTTTAAACTCCTTACATGGAAGGAAGGCCTTGACTTTCGCCAACAGTCTCAGTTGAACAAAACTGGCTTTTATAACAGAACTAATCTGTTTATCAAATTTAAAAGCACCATTAAATATTACACCAAGATTCCTGGTAAATGGACGGATATAAGTTTCTAAACCTTCAAGTGCATCTACACAAGAACCAAACATAACAATCTCAGTCTTATTTTCGTTAAGACAAAGAAAGTTCTGATCCAACCATATTTTTTAATCTATTGGGCAATTATGTAGTGCCAATAATGAAGCTTTGTCATTTGTTTTGACAGGCAAATAAATTTGTACATCATCCGCATAAAAATGAAAGGTGAAGTGAAAAAATCATTCAGTAAAAGTGTCACTTCTGAGCCAAGGAATCAACTCCAGTACCCACTACTGCTTTTTAATAATATAAGTTTTTATTATAACTACATGCTATGATTTTAGAATAATTTAGATTCAGTCTGAGTAACTCTGTGAGGTTAATTTCTTTATTTATTAGCTAATTATTTAGTAATCGGTTTGTGTTTTACGTAACTTGTACATCCCTTGTTTGTGTATTTTTGCTGTTGGATTTGAAGCCTTAGTGATCTGTCTACTTGCATAAAGCTGCTGTAATGTGATGTTATGGTTGATAAACTTTACTATACTGTTGAGATAAAGGGCTTGACTCTTCACTATGTATTACTTTTTATCAGTGAAGTTACACATTTATAATCCCTTAAACGTATCATTTAGTTCTCTGTCTTTGGTTGTTGTTATTCTGTAACTAGCAAATAAAGCTAAACTATGTAGTTATGAGAGTGATGAAATCGAAGAGTGAGCTCATGTATGGGTCCTTTGGGATTAGTGGAAGAACACTTTTATAGTCGCTTTGAGGGCAGGGGCAGACTGTAAATAGGCCTCTCAGTTAGCGTGGCCCCTTCAGTGTGTTCCGGTTGAATGTAAATGCCATAACACTTGTAGACCATGTGTGGAAGGTGGTGCAGCAGCTCATTCCTCGCAGACTTTCCGTGTCAGGACTTTCGCTTTTACTAAAACAAACATGAGCGCCTGAGGTTCACGGCCAAACTGAACAACACCAGCTTCAGACAAACTCAAGAGGCCGCAGAGTGGGTGTCCAAAGACACTGAATTCTTCTAGAGACTGGACACTAAACCTGTCCAGTCTGGGACAGAGAGACAAGCTTTCATTGTCAAAGAATTACACTGAAAAGAGTTTTAAATTTGTTTAATTGATACACTGGTTCTTCATGGATGAAGTGTATCATATCAGCTTACTCTTGTGTTGAATAGGACATATTTAAATAAAAGAAAATCAAAGCACATATAGAACATAAAGCTCTTCTGTCAGTAAGATAAAACAAAGATGTTTCAGAATAGAACGCAAATATGCGAATATAAAAAGTATATTCAATCATTTCAGATTTTAGTATACCCACTTTATTACACAAGAGACCCCAAAGAAGGAAGCATTAATAAACATACATGTAGACTCTGAGCTAGGGTGTGTATTTGTCTGTGGCAGGCTGAAGATGAGGTCAGAAACCTAAGGCGCCTACACACACACACACACACACACACAGGGCAGAGTGAGGCAGACTAAACTGGTTCTGAACTGGCCGGTCGGCCTGAAAGTAAGCCAGAGGAGTAACCCAAGGTTTTTATTTCAGGCTGTGAACGGGTGGCTTATTGCTGTGCACTCAGATGTGGACACTCCAGACTAAGACGCTCATAGGGAGGCGTGTGTATGTGTGTATGTGTTTGTGTGTACTTGTGTATTTTCATCCACTGCCATTTTCATCATTAGCAGGGTCATTAGCATGATTATTTATTTAATTAATTTGTGATTTTTAAGATCACATCAGTTATTAAGGATACGCTGTCTTAAATAAAATCACTCTCCTAACGTCACATGTAAATAAACCCTGTGTGACTTGACCTGTTACTGCTTTTGTTTGACCCTTCCTAGAAAACAATTCCTCTATATTATTCTCTCTCTCTCTCTTTCTGTCACGGGTGGTCGCAAAAGCTTCCACTCGTGAGCTTCCTCTAAAGAGGGGACGGGACAAACAGGGCTCCATTC
>JBBKCR010000034.1:8771557-8784316 GCA_037577295.1 Ladigesia roloffi | reverse complement strand
TGTGTGTGTGTGTGTGTGTGTGTGTGTGTGTGTGTGTGTGTGTGTGTGTGTGTGTGTGTGTGTGTGTGTGTGTTGCATATATTATATATCACCAGCATGAACAGGATCAGCACATGGTAAGCAAATTTACCATGGTGGTAACTTGGTGGAAGCCATCAGTTCAAAGCTGAATTTGAAGGAAAGCCTGCAGTGGTGGCATAGCAGCATACAGTACTATAGATTGGTCAAAGGGTCAAACTACAAATATGTTGTAATAGTGTTGAAAACTTTAAATATTTTGGTTAAATTAAATTTCCTTTTACTCATTAATGCCTACCTGTGATTGTTTAGTTTGTAGCTCAGCCGAACTGTCAGCAGCTCCTGGCGTCTCGCTGGTATGATGAATTTCCAGGGTGGAGGCGGCGACACTGGGCTGGCAAGTTCATCACGTGTGTCTTCCTTGGGTTCCTGTTCCCCATCTTCTCCATCTTCTACCTGATCGCCCCTAAGAGCCACTATGGTCTCTTTATCCGCAAGCCATTCATCAAGTTCATCTGCCACACAGCCTCCTATCTGACCTTTCTGTTCCTGCTGCTGCTGGCCTCACAACACATTGTCTCCACAGAAAAAGAGCGGCAGGGCCCCCCGCCAACCATCGTAGAGTGGATGATACTCCCCTGGGTTCTAGGTAGGGTTGTCATGGTACCAGAAACCAATGCAAACTATAGCAATGATTCTTCTTTTGTTACTGAACCAATATAACACAAATCTTTGGATTAAACACAGAATGTGTATTTCATTAAGCCAACCAGTCAGTGTAACTTGATATATATCAAAGCTACGCAATATTATTGTCAGTGTGGTCCATTTTCTGCTGATTAATAGAAAGCTTGTCATCTCAGCTGGCAAGCCAGTATACCAATACTAAGATTTATTTTACTAATTTCTTTTGCCTAAGTAATCCTGCTGATTGACTTGCTGGGGAACAGTGGTGAAAGAAGACTTTCTGGAGCCAAATGGTTTGAGACACAAAACTGTTTGCATAAGTGGGAAGAAATACTGATGAAGTGTTAGAAACATGGGTTTGAGTGAAATGTCTTGGAGCCCTAAAAACTTTTTATTATTGTTCTCTGCAGGTTTCGTCTGGGCAGAGATCAAACAGATGTGGGATGGGGGCCTTCAGGACTATGTCCATGATTGGTGGAACCTCATGGATTTTGTCATGAATTCTTTGTATCTAGCCACAATTTCTCTCAAGGTTGTTGCTTACACTAAGGTGTGTTGTGCAGATAGGTCATTGTGGTGCTAAACTGACTGTAAAAGGCTTCCGTCCTCCCTTAAGTTGAAATTCATGCATTTGTTCATATTGATTTATTTTGAGTCCAATTTGTGATGTTTTTCTGATACTTGTCTTCCCAGTACAGTGACGCCAAGCTTCGGAATCAGTGGGAGATGTGGCACCCTACACTGGTGGCTGAGGCACTTTTTGCCATTGCAAATATTTTCAGTTCTTTGCGTCTGATCTCCCTCTTCACTGCCAACTCTCACCTGGGTCCCCTGCAGATATCCCTAGGTCGAATGCTTCTGGACATCCTGAAGTTTCTCTTCATCTACTGCCTGGTGCTGCTGGCTTTTGCCAACGGTCTCAACCAGCTTTATTTCTATTATGAAACTGATGGTGCTGGAGATCCTAAGTGCAAGGGAATTCGCTGTTCACAACAAAACAATGCCTTCACAACGTAAGTGAATCACATCCATTATAGCAACAGGACAGAGGCAAAAAAAGGCATTGAAACGTATATTCAATTTAAGATTTCTGGGGTAAAATAGTGTTAAATGTATGCCTAGTACATAAAGATCCAACATTCACCAGCGAGTTTTTGCAATGTATAATTTATATTCTGACCCAAAACTGGAAAAGTGCTTTTTCTTTTGGCTCCTAATTCAGTAATAAATTCTAACCTGATCAAGATTGGTACAAACTGAATAGTATAGTACTCATGGGTATTCTCTTCTATCTTTGCTAACACTTGCAAGTGCATCTATTGCTATGGAAAGGCACCAGATTGCAAACAATGATGTTATGTTGTGTCAACTGCTATATTTAGAATTATTACTTCATAAAGAGGGCAACCAGTCTCAAGCTATTGTTTTGCAGTTGGATTTATGAAAGTGTTTTGTGTTAGAAAATAAGGTGAGCCAATTAACAATAAAGGTCGCTAAATTGACAACTGAGACCTTTTAATTGACAAGTTTCAAGACAGACATATATCCCTGGCATATAATTATTTGTGTCATTTCAGGTTATTTGAAACGCTGCAATCCTTGTTCTGGTCTATCTTTGGCCTCATCAGTCTGCATGTGACCAATGTTGACCCAGAGCACCAGTTCACTGAGTTTGTGGGAGCCACCATGTTTGGAACATATAACATCATTTCTCTAGTCGTGCTTCTGAATATGCTTATTGCTATGATGAATAACTCTTATCAACATATTGCAGTGAGTTAATTTGTTACCAATTTACCATATCTGTTGGTCTTCTTGGAGTTAATCATGTTAGATGTTTGGAAAAGCTAATTATACCATACAACTATTGGCCTGCCATGACTAAAATCCTTAAATATGTTGCTCCACCGGCGATTTTATAGGATCATGCTGACATTGAGTGGAAGTTTGCCCGAACTAAGCTGTGGATGAGTTACTTTGAAGAGGGAGGCACTTTGCCTGCTCCTTTCAATATAATCCCAAGTCCAAAGTCAGTGTGGTACCTGATCAGGTGGATCAAGAAGAACATCTTCAGGAAGACAGCTAAGAAAACAGAGACTTTTGGGTCAATTAGTGTAAGTCCTTATTTGGCACTTTTTATGGGATTTGTAGTAATTTAAGAATCATAAATGATAAATGTGTGAGATTACACATAAACAACCAGGTATTTTTTTTTTTTACAGTTGTGCATGTCTGTATGCATTTAGTCTGCCTCTTCCTTAAACCACAAGTCTGTCATTGTTTTAGATCAGAGCAAACCAGAGGCTGTAAATATCTTGTAAAGTCAATAATCAAGTGATTTCCATCGTCCCACAGAGAAGAGCTGCTGAGAATGTGCGCATCAATCACCAGTATCAGGTAATGATGTCTCATTCGAGGATTTTGTCCATTATTCTAGTCTGCCACTGGGTAGTATATCAAACCCTTTGAATGCACACTACTCCTTGTGCCTTTCACATCTCTTTCACGTCTCTAATCTTACTGCCACAGACATTCATAATGCTCGGATAGGCATCACAGACTAGTCTTGTTGGTCTCATATGGATGGAACTGTACCAGACCTTTAGTCTTCTCTTTTCTCGGTTGATGCTGTTATAGGAAGTACTGCGAAATCTGGTGAAGCGCTATGTGGCTGCAATGATCAGAGATGCCAAGACAGCGGAGGGTCTAACAGAGGAGAACTTCAAGGTGACTTGGTCTTTTTTATGGTGGAGATTTGGTGGATTAGCAATGCATAGAATGTTAAAGTAATCTTAAATTAGGGTTTCTGGCTTGAACATGACTTTAAGAAAATAAAAACATCTGTGGGGGACATGTAGTTTGGTAAGACATTTGGTTGTTTGAATATATATATATAGGTGGAAAATCCTGCCTCAATCCCTATTAGAAGGTAATTTATTATCATTTAGAAAGTGTGATGCTAAGAAAAACTAGGTCTGTTGGTTGAAAGACTGCTTTCAAGATTTTCCACTCAGCAGAGCCATGACATAACACTAAACCCTCACAAATTCGTTAGTGGATTTTTTTTCTGAGAACTTAGCAAAAAAATGTTTGCAGAAACCTCCACAAATTGCATGATTTACAGTACAGTTTATACAGGGGTATCATTGGTATTTTACATTCTAGCATTGTGGAAAACAGCTGATCAGAGTATACTGTGCAGTATGTATGCAGGTTTACCTTTAAATTTTTTAATGCAAAAAATATTTTGGGAACATTACCATTGTGCTGGTTTTAACAATCCGTGGGTGCTCTAGGACCATAACCTGTGCAAATTTCAGGGGGTTACTGTCACACACACATGTCAAATGAAACCAGTAGTCATTCAGACTTTGAGATTCAGAGGTTCAGATTGTATTTGACACATGCACCATCATGCAAGTTACGACATGCAGTGAAATACTTTTTGCAATGCAGGCCTTAAATGGTTAAGTATAAAGTACAGGTGCATTACCAAAAGGTCTGGTTGTATTGACACTAGGGCATTAAAATAAGTCATCTCGTCTACTTCCGAGTCACAATTCGACACCCCATGAGACTAGTCATGTTTTTTTTTCCCCTCTCTCTGTGCGTGCACTTGTGTATGCAATGCAATTTCTGCTGACACGCGTTCCTTGACTTGACCAATTGTTATAGTCCCTTTATAAAAAGGGGGTACCATGGGCACAAGTAGAATCTAAAGATGAACACAACAAGAGGCTTGACTGCAGAGGAGACAGTCACACATCACATGTGTGGAGATACTTCACACAAACAGCACAGTGACCTGCACAATCTGTAGTCCGGTGTTAAAGTACAATAACAGTACTGGCATTGTGCACGGCATCTGAAATGACATTCACTAGCAAACATGGCCAACACTTGCACTGCAGAGAGTTGTCCAGTCCAGAGGGCACTGAGTGGCTGCGTGGCTTAGTGTGTTTCCACTTTTTGTCCTCAGTCCTTTCCAGAGTTTCTCTCTATAGCTCCGCTTTGCCTGTTTTACTGCTCTGTGCACCTGATAGAATGCAGCCTTGTATTGGTCCATTCTGATGACTGTTTTCTCCTTTGTATCATTCGCTAGTTTCCTGACAAATCCCACAACCACTTCCATAAACATGTTGCCATCATCAGAGCTGCGCCAAATCATGCCCCAGTCTGTCTTCACACACCACCTGATTGGTCCATCCAGCGTGCAGCCGACATTGTGACTGGCATTTGTAAAGCATGGAAAATGGTCTGTTTTCCCAAACGCTGGTTGAGAACGATATCTATAGCAGTACTTTAACAGAGGGTGACAGTGGTTCAATGTTCTTGTGCCCCTAGTGGTGCAGGTGATGTGCATTTAAGGTTTACTCTCATCACAATGAGCGCCACTTCCCGATGTAGTGATTGGTTTTGTGTGAGAGCCTCATGAGGTAGTCATAAGGCAATGTCCACAGTCTGTTCTTGATTTCGGCTCATTTCCCTCACGGGCGTCACTTTGGGTGACATCCTTGTTCTCCCTCAGGATCTCCTTCAGACAGGTTGGATCTGCGGTTACAAACAATAAGTTTGTATATTGTAGACCAACAGAAATAAGTGTATCTTTATTGTATCTTATGGGTGTTGTTGCAGCACAAAAATAATCCAAAAGAAGGAAAGTAGGGTCAGAGTGTAAAGCACGGCATCTGAACTCACTATCAGAATATGATACTGTGTCACCTGATATTTAAGCCCAGGTAAGGCAGTTAGCCCAATGCCCCTTGAGTCTTAGCCAGTCAGTTTACAAGACATTAAAACCGTGAGTACTCTGGTCCTGTCATACTTTGAGGAATCCTTACTCTTTCAGAGAGTGTTCTTACCATAAAGTTTGGGGTCTACCTATTCTCCTGTGACACTTGATGTTTAGGTTCTTCAATTATGCTACGCTGGTGGGAGTGCCCACCACACCATGCCCTCTGTCCTGACATTCACTCTGATTCTTAAAGGCTCTTAACCCTCAAACATCTAATTTACAACACTGTTCTTTAAATAAACATTCATTGATAACTCCTTTAGGTATCCAAAAGTGGTTCAATGGATTGCCCTAAAGAACACTTTTTGGCACATTTAATTCTAATCCTGTTTAGGGATGACACAATGATGACACAGATGATACACACACCAGGTTGGATTTGAATCAGCAAGTGTTCCTTGTGGGCGCATTTTAATATTTTTAAGAATGGCCGACAGATAGCTGTTTTAAAGCGCATCCACAAAGACCTTCTAAACGTTAGGAATAATTTGTCATATAAAATCAAAACATCCCAATCACCATGCAGAGTATGAAGCACAGAAGAGGCAAAATGCTCAAAGGACCGCTGGTAGCCTAGTGCTTAGGGTGTTCACCCTGCAATCAAGAAGTCATGGGTTCGATTCCCAGGGCACTGTTCTGCTGCTTCAATTGGTGATTTGAATGCAGAGGTTGAATTTTGCGGTGTTCATGCTGAGATACATTCATGTATGACATAATGGTCATTTTCCTTCTGTGTTTTTGAAAAAGCAAGAAAGTTTTATAGTGATTACAGTTATTATATGGGCTTTAATACACTGTTTTGTTATAGGCCTACACAAAATGTTATGTCTTTCAACTGTTTTTACAGCACTTGTTCTGAATGCATTTTGTTCATGCACTTCACTCAGAATATTAAACTGCATTGAATTCATTGTTTTTATGAGAGAAGATATTAAATTTTATAGTATTTCAGCCATTTTGCTTTTAGGTTATTCATGAGTATTTTATTTCAATTGTATTTTATATTGTGCATTGTTTGAATGCTAAATACATATATTCATGGTTTTGTAAGAGATAATAATTTAATAATTATAATTTCTTTCAGTTTATGGTTTAAATTTTCTTCCAAGTGTTTCTGTTTCTGTTTTCCAGGAGCTGAAACAGGATATTTCAAGTTTTCGGTATGAAGTGCTGGGAATGATGAGAGGACACAAATCAGTGCTACCGGCTTCCAAAATAAGCACAGGAGCGTCAAACCTTGCCTACACTGACTGCCCTCTCAAGTGTTCGCCAGCTCCTTCGGGAGGTCAGATGAAGGGCAAGCTTAAACTTCTAAGTTTCACCTCCTCTATTCTCCAGCAAAATTCAAAAGCAAATATTAAATCAAATGCTAGGTGTGCTGACCACTCTCTGGCAAATGGTCTTGTCCCCGAATCTTCAGAAATTGCTGCTTGCGACAAGACAAAGAAAGACATCTCTGGATTGTACCACCAAATACGCCACAGGGGATCAAGCAATGCCGGAAGGATCTTTTCAGTGTGTGAGGAAGTTGATGAGTCAGACATGGAGGAACTGAAGGAATACAGAAGTAATAAGGACATGGCCATGGCAAATGAAATTGACAGGAATGAGATACGTGTAGGGCAGGTGGAAGAATGTAAGAGACTTCCACACATACATAGCATATGCGATGAAGATATAAAAGACAAGAGTGAAAATGATAAAGAAACAATAAGCAGATTATAGTAGCACAGCCGCTATGTGAGTGACAATCAGTTATTGGTTAAGGCCACCACTGCTGTAGCTTAGGTGTCAGCAGTAAGTGAGTTTCATGTTTAAATAACATGAGTCTGGGGAAAGGTGTGGTAATATACAGCTGTCAAGAATGTCCAGAAATAAATTTGACACTCCTTTCCAAAGAATTCTGTGGAGGAGACTCAGGGATGACTGCTAATTTGGGAAAATTTTTGGATGTAGTATTTTTCCTCACAAGCAGTAAACCACAGAATAGGGAGAGAGGATGTATGTTGCCAGTAATTTCTGTCCATTCCTAGGATCATGCTACTGGTCTGAAACTCATGAGTGTTCATTTGTTTGGCTCTAGGTTTAAGGTTCTATCTTGGCATCCCCAATTCTGTAAGCCTCAATCAACACTAAGGACATGGCTACAATAATACAAAAGCTCGGTGTCGTGACAGAAAAATGAAAAGTCAGAGATAGTGGTGTAACAATACATTCAGCTCACAATATAGTTGATATTCCTATTATATTTTGGGGGAAAACGTTAAGATTATATATTCATCTTGTGTCATTGGGACCTGGAGTCAGGAGCAGTTAGGCACTGAAATGACCATTGCCAAAAAATAAATCTGAAGATGCTTTGGGCCATTATTGACAATCTGTAAACAAAGTACTAAAAATACTCATTACCAAAACATTTACAGAATATATGCCACATTGGTGTGATCACAGTTTGTGGGATTTTTTAATGTATTTTTTTATTTTATTTATATATTAGAGCCAAACCATTGATGGATAAGCTGTTGGGTGCTGTAATCGTACTCTTAAAAAATCATCAAGCAGTACCACATGCCCAATATTTATTGTATATTTAATACTATTTTCAGTCAAAACATTTTGATCCCTAGCTGAGTTAGCAATGTTTAAAACAGAACACTCCAGTTAGGGCTGCCACGATTGGTCGACTAGTCAGGATTACATCAACTATCAAAATAGTTGATGACTAATTTAATAGTCAACACATCGTCTTTTTATTTTTTTTATGATTTGTAATAGTCTCTGGTATCATGGCTACCCGGCAATGGAGCTCAAAAGTGTGGGAGCATTTTAAGAGAACGAGAGAAAAAAATCATGCAGTGTAAAATGGAACTTGCCTTCCATGGCAGTACGACAGTAATGCCCAAGCATCTGAAAGGAAAGCATGTTGGGGCTGATTCATTTTCTGACAATGAAGTGGGATCGTTGTCTCGGTAAGCTAATTGGCTAGTTAGCTGCTAACATTCGCATTAACAGTGAGCTACTTATATTGATAGCTGAAAATGTTAACATTAACGATGACAATGTCATGTTCCTTAGCACACACATGTCGTGTTTGAATAGGAAACACAGAGCGGAGCGGATCTTCTCACATCAGGGAACAGCTTCGCTCCAGGACATATAGAAATGCTAACTTTCCTGGCTATGAACAATTGTCTTGTGTAGATTTGGGACAGCTGAATATAGTTGTGAGGACAAAAAGCACATTTGTTATATTTCATTGCGACCAAATTTTTTGTGGATCATTCCTTAGTTTCAGGTGACTGTTACCTTATTTGATTCTGTCCTCCGCTCCGCTCCTATTCAATACTTTAACCTCCTGGAGTCTGAGGATAAACTGAGGAATTCTGTTGATTGTGGCATGCGCTGACATTTTTTAAACATATTTGGATTCCAAAGTGTTTCATATTTTTGTTTTCAGCACAAAATTAGCTACAATAATATTGCTTAAATGGGTCCAAATAATATGTGAACTGTAAATTTACTGTAGCACTTAATGCTACAATTAAGTAATTGTTGCTACAAGCTGCAAATTTCATTACATCTTAATTTTAGTTGGCACATACGTTAAACACTTCACGCTGTTAAAAAATGTTTATATAAGGGCAGCGGCATGCTGGGTCGGTAAGTTGTACGTTTTATGTCCAAAGTACGCATGATCTTATTAGTCGACTAATTGCAAAAATAATCGATGACAAGTCAACTATCAAAATAATCGTTTGTGGCAGCCCTAATACCAGTGTGGGTTGAGCTTTGACATGGGTTAAGTTAATTACAAACATTGGATTCAAACAAAGCAAATGGTGACATCATTTAAATGATGTGCAGTATCATGCATCATGGTGCATTGTGTTCAGATGCATTATTATATCCTTAGCAAGAGGAGTATTGTATGAATTACAACCTTAATACAATGTTTTGCTAACCCTCTGAGCGTCCTCCGGCCGTTTTTAGCCACCTCACTCTCTTTTTTTGTTTACCATTTTAGCTGTGTTAATGCAAATGGAATGAAACTTTCCAAGGGTCTGGAGTTATGTTAGATCTTTAAATTCTTCTTCTTTGAAAGTTTCTTTAAAAACTTTAACTCAGTAAAAAAAAAACAATAATAAACTCCATACATCAAATAGTCACACAGCGCCCTCGTGGCCATTTTTGGCCAATTGAAACCCATTAAAACAGCACTTTCATTCCTTTTTATTTACACTTTAAAATGATACAATTTGGATTAAAATGCTTTCATTCTAAACTCAACACTTGAAAAATTTAGTTTTTAGTGTTTTTTTTTCAGATTATGTAATTTATTCATTTTTGGCCAAGCAAGTAATTTTATATAATATTCTTACTATCCAATAGGGGAGTAGGATGGCCTACTGCACTCCAATGGAGCAAATGAACGACACAATTTTGTCATAGGTGTGACCTCAAGGATGACAGTTAATGGTTTGTGTGAAAAAAAATTGTGCCCGTATGAAATTGCAGCACATAAATATAACATATGCAAGATAGAGTGAAATAAATTGATCAAACCTACAAGGTACAATTACTTACTTTTGACTTTTGAGCTTTGAGTTTCCCAGGCAAACCTAGTTCTTAATTTGAATGAATTTTTGCTTTTCATGACGAGGACTGATGCTAATTTAAGAAATAAAGTTGTGAAAGTTTAAAAATATTTTAATATATCAATTTTATAACATTTTGGGATTGTAAACAGGAGGTGGCCATTTTTTGCCATGAGGACGCTGAGTGTGATTTTTTAAAACTTTGCTTTCCCTGCAAAAAATAAAGAATGCATAATAATCAGTGTTGTTGTTAATCAATTACATATCTCAGACTGTACTATTAGTAACACAAGAAAATCCAGCAGCATTGAAAATATATGAAATGTACACTTTTGAGGTTGTTTTCTAACAAGTGCATAGTGCAAACAAACTATTTGAAGGGTTAAAATATCAAAACGAATGGAAATCTTTAAATTTTACACAAGTACTGACATTAATTAAACACATCATGCAGTGAAAATAGCAAAAAAAACAAATATAATAAAAAATCACAGACTTAATCTGTTGGTGGCCATTTTTGGCCACGAGGACGCTGAAAGGGTAGTAAAAACGAGGACAGCCAGAGGGTTAAATGAACAAAGAAAATGTTGATTACCTTTAAGCAAATCTGTCTCAGTAATACAGTAGTTACATATAATTTAAGCCAAGTTCTACAAATTAATTTAATCAAAAATCATTAGTTTGCTGAACAGCAGGACAATAAGGTATTCTGTGTTTAGGCTATACTAGGCTGCTTTGCCTTGTCCTGTGCTCAAGCATGACTGTGCTCCATCCCCACTGGCCAGTTTATGCATTATACTTAATGTTTCCGAGCACACTAACTGAATTATCATTTTGTCTGATGTGCGGCCAGATTAATGGAGTGCATTGCCTTTTGGAGTGCGTTGCCAGTTTACCAGCTTCATGCCTGATTGAGCAACATGACATTGTTTAATGGTTTTGGTCTCCATTAGCATGTGTTCTTTTGTGTTGTTTGTAGTTCTTCCTGCATACTTGCATCTCCTTACATTTCTAGCAAACACTGTACATTTGTCATAAAACAGTCATCCCTTTACTGCCGTATTTGTTAATTGGGACAGTGGAGTTTGAATTCCATGTTTCGGCAATCGCACTATGTAATGTGTCACGTTCCAGATGAATCATGCCCAGGCCCACTTCAGGAGGGAGTAAGTAGTGATTTAACTATTCAAACAAACTGGACTTTGAGGATTAACCCATAAGCTGTGACAAACACTATATGGACAATCATATTGGGAAACCAGATCATGACCCCAATCGGGCCTTTATGACACTGAATTCAAATACATAGATTTCAGTAAGGAGTTGGTTCCCCCCTTTGCAGGTCTAACAGCTTCTACCCTTCAAATGTTTTTCACTAGATTTTGGAGTTTCTGTGGGAATGTGTGACCATTCATTCTGTAGACCAGGCATCACAAAGTGGCGGACCGCGGTCCGGATTCGGACCGAGTGAATGTTCTGTCCGGACCCGTGACCAGTCTGGTAAATTCACGAGATTGAGTCATTTTCAAAGAACATTTGGACGGTCGTGGCTATTGACAGCGGGTGCTGCTACTCCAGTTAATACAACAACAGCTTCACTCGTTAGTTTACTAGTGATGGAAAGTTCGGCTTATTTCAGAGAGCTGTTTCTTCTGGCACGGCTCCCAAAGAGGAGCAGGTGTTGTGCCAAAAGGTGATCGTGTGCCAGAACTTGATTGCCGTCTGCAGAAGCGCGCTCAGCTGCTTAAAGCTGTAGCGCCTAGATTAACTTGCTTGAGATAACTCAGGAGCGTTATATTTGACACATTATACTGCAAACAGACCCTTATAACTGCTAAAATATCTTGAAAATGATAAAATGCAGTTATCAAGTATTTTATCAAGACTGTCACAGGTTATGAGCTGCAATCACTTTTTGGCAGCTTGAAACCTCCATGTTCTCAGTTTTAATGTTCCTTTAAAGGTATTTCCGGCACTGTTTGCATTATAATGTGTCACATTTAACTCTCCTGAATGATATCTAGCTAGTTTGAAGTAGAAATAGTATTTCAGTCACAAGTTATAAGCCCAAACTCTCCCGTCAGGAGATCCAAACCCCCCGCCCAACCCGCAAAACTACTCGTAGATACTGACCCAAAACCGACCCGAGGAAAAAAAGCAAACAGTTTACAACATGTTTTGATCGATAATGGAATGTGTTTTGTATGTATTTGCATGGGATACAGAAGTAATAAGGACATGTATTTGCATGGGACTCCTTCTATTTATGGTATAAGAGTTAGTTGTGCACTTCATTTTCTACATTGGAAATAGACAATACATTCTGAGTATATTTATAAAAATATAAAAATGTAGACATAGGGGAAGGCAATAAGACACAAGACGGACTTCAGTTCGGACCTTCTACTGGGACGAAATGTAATAACTAGGGATGAGCGAGCACAGCATTATCTGTATCTGTATCTGTCAACCAGATGAATTAACTGTATCTGTATCTGGACTGGGCGGGGCATATCCTGGAAGTGGGTGGGATTTAACCAGGAAGTGGGTCTGGTTGTCTTCAAATGGGCGGGGCTTTAACCTGTAAAATGTTATTTTAAGCATGCAATTGATATGTATTCATCAGAAATTGTTATATTTATTGCTGATTAGAAAATTATTTAC
>JBBKCR010000034.1:8731792-8746812 GCA_037577295.1 Ladigesia roloffi | reverse complement strand
GTGTGTGTGTGTGTGTGTGTGTGTGTGTGTGTGTGTGTGTGTGTGTGTGTGTGTGTGTGCGCGTGTGTGTGTGTGTGATCAGACATCTGGGCAGACAGAGCTGGAGAACTGGATCACGGCCATCCACTCGGCCTGTGCCACGGCTGTGGCACGGCAGCACCATCGCGAGGACACTGTACGGTTCCTCCGCTCTGAGATCAAGAAGCTGGAGCAGAAGATTGACATGGATGAGAAGATGAAGAAGATGGGAGACATGCAGCTCTCCTCTGTCACTGATGGGAAGAAAAGGAAGACCATCCTGGATCAGGTACAGGACCATGTCATAGTTCGTTTTCACATAAGCACATTACTTGGATTCAGTGCATACACACACTGTACTTTCTATCAACATGTTAATTGAAGAAACAAAGCTATTATAACATTGACCACTCACATTCCTCAGCTTGCAGTGTGGGAAGTAAATAGCTTTCATACATGTATGAAACAAGTGACCAGGGCCTGAAACAAGCTGGACATTTTCCAGTTTGGGGTGGAGGTGGGCAGTGAGTAACAACAGCTTTCACATTCAGGCAAACATATCAAGTTCTTGGGACTAATAGCATTTGGTTTGGAAAAATGAAGGGTGTGAAAACACTCTTGCTAAACCAGTTGTCAGCAATGTATTCAGTGAGATTAAAATGCACTTAGCCTGTATGCAGGTTCACAGTAAATTGGATCTGAAGGCCGCACGGAAGTTTTTATGTGGTACCCTTGAAATAGATCCAGTAAGATCACGTTAGATGCCCCTGCCTAAGTGTGTCTGTTCTGGCAGCATGAAGGCCTACACAATATTAAACAGGTGGTTTTAATGTTATAGCTGAATGCATGAACACTGTATATGACAGATAGTTGTAAATGATCCATGTTCTGACTGCCTGTCCTTCATTGTTGCTCATTTAAAAAAGGGTGGTGGTGGCCTAGCAGGTAGGATACTTGCCTCTGGACCAAGACATCATGGGTTATAATCATCATAGTTAGGGAATGGCAGTTTCTTTGGGAAAAAATGCTGAAAACATGGTTCAGGGTTTCCTCATGGATCAGTAAAGTTTTCTGACTGAAACATGCTTAATATTTATTTATCATTTACATTAATTAGCAGGTGCTTTTATGCGAACCCATGGCAAGTATACTACACACTCAACTAAACCCACCCCTACCCCCATTATGCTTATTACTTGTACAAGAATATGGCAGCCAACCTGGTATTTGCTAAAACCCCGGCACCAACACGGAAACTGCAGATATCCTCTGCATATTCTTTGCTTTTGTGATGTCCAAGACTCCACCACACACACTCGCCTGGGCCTCATCTGTGAAAATACAGTTTACTAATTTTGTAACATAAATATTAACTTAAATTCATCTACATTTCCATGTAATGTAAACCATAAATGTTTTGGTACTATCCAAAGAACACAAAGAAAGCACATCTTGTGAAATGCTGCTGTATTCTTAGGCAGGAAGTTAAAAAAGTAGCCAGTTTGAGAATTCTGTTTATTCACTTATCACTCATTTGCTGCTGCACTTTGAAACAGCTGTACTACTTAATTTACTTCTTTATTCTTCATTTAATGCTTACTGCCATAAGTGCACTAATGAATTTACCAGCCACATAATTGTCCAGTTTGTGTGTGTGTGAGCGTGCTTGCATGTATGTGAGTATGATTTACCTAGACTTAACTGCCTTTTATTGTTGTTACAGATATTCTTGTGGGAGCAGAACCTTGAGCAGTTTCATATGGATCTGTTTCGTTTCCGCTGTTACCTGTCCAGCCTGCAGGGAGGCGAGCTGCCCAACCCTAAACGTCTGCTGGCCTTTGCCTCCCGCCCCACCAAACTGGCCATGGGACGTCTGGGCATATTCTCTGTGTCTTCCTTCCATGCCCTGGTAAATTTCATCACACACACATATACAGACCTTATCTTTTATATTTCCTACTTTCCTCTTACACATTAGCACTCACACACTCAAATCTTAGTTTCCCCTCATGGTTTAAGCATTGAAGTATGTATATTAAAAATATATATATGTGAAATGTGTGTGTGTGTGTTTGTGAGTGTGTATGTACATATTTGGGGTGGAGCTGAACCCAAATATAATATTCAGAAAGGCACAAAAATGTTTTTTACGAATGCGGTATTCGGACAAATACTTTTAAAAATCTTTGTATTCGGGACCCGTATTCAGGAGTAGATTCGGGGAGTGGCATGCGCAGTTTGCATGCTGCATTATGAATTTTACTGGAATACAAATACAAATCTGGATAATTTTCCTTTTTAACAAATACAAATACAGATATGAATATTGGCCGTATTGCACACCCCTAGTACATGTACATAAAATTTGTGTGTGTATATATAAATATCATACATTTTACAAAGAAGGTCTATTTTAATAGGTATTTTTTCCCAACTCTGTCACACTTTTAAAAGCTGTTAGATAAAAACAAAAGCTGTGAGATAAAAATTTACTTTTGAATAGAATATGCATAACATCTTCAAACCTGAGAGAATCTCTGATTTTAAATAACTGCCACACTGGGGAGCTTCGCCTTGAGGTGATATGATAGTGATGTAGTGCTTTGGTGGTAATTTAATTCAGTTTTGCAAAACACACATATTACACTTGTCTTGTCCAAATCTCTCTCTGGCAGTAACTTATAGCAAAATCGTGGATTTAACAGCGTGTGTTTATCTTCCATCGCTAGCTTGACTGAGGAGTAGCATTAGTGTTGGAGCCCGTTCTCACAAGTTTTCGTGCAGCCATCACGAAATACAATTTAATCAAGATATGTGCACGAAAAAGAGAAGCATTGTCCCAGCACGAAAAAAATTCCTAAATCACGTATTTATTGTTTCATGATGGCTGCATGAACACTCGCGAGATCGGGTTGAGTGGCTACTTCTTCTGGCATGCCGTTCACTGGTGTAGCATAATACTGCCCTCACTGATAATAGTGGGGTACTGCAATACAGAGGGGCATTTAATTTTCAAATTATTCGCGCGATCAATTTATTTTAAATCGTTATAGAAAACAAATTATCGCAAATAGTTAACACAATATTTTTAACAACACTAATATATACCCTACTAAATAAATAAATAAAAAATCACAGAAAAAAATAACAAGTCAATATTTTTCATGCAATTAACGCTTTAAGCTCTGCCACTCTTTGCCAGACATGTGGCATTTCAGTTCAAGACCAAAAATACATCATCCTCCCAAATCACTGCTGCATGAGCAGCCAGAGAGCGCAGTTCAGCTTACAGCGTGCAAGATTTGGGAAAAAACGCCAAAATGGCTAATAAAGAGTTGTCCAATGATGTCTTGTGAATGTTTTTTGCCGATTCTGACTCTGAAGGGAATATTTGCCTTTTTGTAACGAAACTTGCGCGTCTCCCGGTTCAACTTTGGAGCACAGCCGCCCGGCCGTGTGAGGTGAAAGTGAACACAAAACACAAACACGTTTTTTTTTTTCAACACTTTACCCATCGGGAAAGTGTGGCAGTGATGAATCGCAGTGTAGGAGAGGTATTGGTCAAGCTAGAGGCAGCAGGAAAGAGAGAGAGGGGGAAAATTCGGTTGGAATTACCCATAGCATTTAGCTTTCTCCATCCAGACCTCCAGAGGTGCGGAGTCTCAGCGCTGTGCCTGGAGTGTGTGTAGAACTGGGAGATGTAGTTTCTGGGAGATATATAATATATATGGGCATTATCAAGACAGTTGACTAGTCAAATTCAGAAGCACAAGACAACGCCCCCTGAGAGATGTTGACTGGTCATGTGTTTTTTCCCTCTTTCTGTGCATGTGCTTGTGTACACGATGCACTCTGTCTCTGATTGGCTTACACTAACACATGTTCCTTGACTCAGCCAATTATTTTAGTCCCTTCATAAAAAAAGGCGGTAACGTTGCCACTAGTGGAATCTAAACACAAGACCACAACAAGACACTGCAGCAGAGGAGACAGACACACATCTCTCACATGGGTGGAGATACTTCACCGTAGACACACAAACAGCACGGTGACCTGCACAGTCTGCAAGTCAGTGTTACAATATATTGAAGTATTTCTACACTGCACACTTACAACTTAAAAATAAAAGGGTTTTTAAAAACCCTGCGGTAATGTGCAATAAAATAATTGTCACCATTAAGTTATCACACTCATTATGTGCGGTTCTGCACAGCTAATCTATATTTTTTTATTCACTTTGCCTTCTTAGTAAGATGTATTTCCTGTCATGCACTCACACACACACATTCTCACAGTCTTTCCCATGACACTCAGCCATTGAAGAACTCTCACATTACACTCTCTTGGGTTCAGCAAACAAATCTAGAGGTATGTAGCTGGGCTAGGTCAAGAAAAGTCTCACTGTACTCCACTCCTTTACACCTCCAGCATTACAAGTCACATGCACTTCTGGCATTCCTGCGTTCAGTTTTGGAATGTTCAGAATGGGTGAAAAAATCTGTTCTATTCTGACTGAAAGGAACAGTGAGATAATAAACAGAGGATACAGACCAGTCTAACTAGGAACATAGGAAAAAGGGATGTTGGAGAGAGGGAGAGAAAGAGAAAGAGAGAGAACAGTGGTTAATCAGTTATTGACTTGTTGTGCCAGGTCTGCCTGTAGGGACTTATTCTCTGCGTAAGATATGCTTTGTGAGAATTTAGTAGGATTACAGAAGCATTTGCATTCCATTTCTTATATCCTGCTTACTCTGTCTGACGCTTTTAAAACTGAACTGAGTGGTAACCGAGCGATTGCCCCTTTCCTTGTCCAAGGTTTGCAATCATATTTTACATTTTGGGAATGAGTGAGTGATTATTTAATGACCTGTGGGAATTAAACACTCATCTGGGGTAGCAAAGTACAGCCTCCCTGTGAATTCTGTTATCTCTGGAGCTCTGCCCTGATGTGAATTAACCCAGAAATGCCAGCCCGATCTTCTATCTCTATGTGAGCTGTGGATATATGCCATAACACTGTTGTGTATGCCTGAATATGCATATGAATGCTGTGGCCTATATTTATGTATATATAATAACAGAAAAAACATTTACCTTGCACCTCTCACCTGACTCATTCTAAGACAGGATTGCTTTGTCTATTCACACTGAAGTCATAAGTAGTGCTTCAGTTTAAAAAATAAGGACAGCCAATTTCAATATATTGCAGAGTTGTAAAATCAGTCTGTTTAACTGTGAGCAAAGTGTTGTAAAGTGTTCATTTAAAAATTGTTTGTTATACAAATGTAATATAATTTCATATGTAATATAATAAATATATATTAGGGATGCATCTAAAGGATTTTTTTGGGGCCAAAACCGAAAACCAAAAAAGGGGAAACACTCTGGCTGAAAACCGATACTGAAAACCAAAATAAATTATTATTAAATAAAATAAGATATATTTATTTTGCATTCAGACAAAGCACAATATCAAATAACATTTGAAATAGAACATTTTCCTTGGCCCCACTCATGAATAGCCTAAAAGCAAGAAATATTATACATTTAAATCTCTTCTCTCATAGAACAAGTGGATTCAGTTGGGCATTCAGAACAAGTGCTTGAAAAACTAGTGAAAGATAAACAACATTCTCTTTAGGCTTACAACAAAATAGTGTATCAAAACAAAGACTGAAATATTTTAAATGTAATCACTGGAAAACTGTCTTTCCTTTTAAAAAACAGAAAAAAAATTAAATATTCTGTTATCCATCAGAGCACACAGTTTGAAGAGAACGAAATTCTACCTCTGAAATTAAACCCATGCACTACAGTGGGATTCCAACATGAGATTTCTTGATTGCAGGACGAGCGTCCTAACTACTAGCCCACCAGCTGCGCTCGGAAAGAAAAGGCTTTATTTAGATCATAAATTAAGGCTTTGAGACAAACGGCTTTCTTAGAATTATAGAAATGTGCGGACAAAGCAGACATCCTGACTCTAATCCAATCTGGCACGTGGAGGCTGTGGTTGCGTCATCTGCGTCATGATTGCGTCATCAAAGTTTCGGTCAAAAAAAAAAAAAAAATTGGCTGAAACCGAAAGTACATTTGCATATGGTGGCCGAATTTTAGGTGCATCCCTAATATGTATACTAATAAAACATTATAAGATAATTTGATTATTAAAAATGTTATACTTTAAAGTTTAAACCCTACATCTAAGCAAAAATCCAATATTTTTGAGAGAGCAAAAAAAAAAAAAAAAGTATACATTTCATATTTTATTGAATTGCCAACATGACCAGTAAGGGCAACTCTTCTGGCAGGATATGAGTGTGGCATTTATTTCAGCATGTCCTGTGTCGGTGCTAATACTGATGATTTAATGTACTAATGCACTGGCCTGGAGCAATTAGAGGCTTCTCCTGACTGGAATGTCCTCTCCATACTCCACATGGGGGAACGTGTCAAGGCTTTTAAGTTGTCGTATACAATTAGGAACTTTGTACATTACTTGCTCTGTACAGAATAACAGCTCCCTTATCGTCTTTGCGTGTGTGCGTGTGCGTGCATGTGTGTGTGTGTGTGTGTGTGTGTGTGTGTGTGTTTTGCAGGTTGCAGCAAGAATGGAGAGTGGAGTTCGAAGGCGGACACAGGCCTTGACTCGCTCATCTAGTAAACGTAAGAGCCGCTTTTCCTCACTATGGGGTCTGGATACTACCTCAAAGAAGAAGAGCAAAGGGAGACCCAGCATTAACCAGGTTTGCCACCTCATTAACCACATTATGTATAATTATAGGCTGCCACTACCAGCTTTTTAATTATTTACAGATAATTTTGCAATTAATATATGTAAGAAAAGGGTTTAAAAAGTCACAGAAAATCCATGAAGATACAACTCATTCTAATTATTTATCTCCAACATCTTAGTGCTTATTAATTTGGGGATAAAATCCAATACGAATAATGTTGTCGTTTTGTAAGCATTCTGTTATTTGTTGTTTGCTCACTACAATCCCCCAGTGTGTGTTGAAAAAAATACTTCAAACAAGCACTAGAAATCCTACCATGGCATTAAAGAAATCTACTGCTATAAGAGCTAATATATACAGATGTGAAATTTGGCTTCCTAGCATTTTGGGAAAATAAACAAACAACCAAGTAAAGCCACCTAATGCAAGAAACATGAAAGTCATCACAAATAGATTTAAAATGTAAAACTCTTACTTTAGAAGCTATATAAGCACTGCCATAGCACAAACGTAGACAGGTTTAAAACATGGAATTGATCATTTTTTCCATTTTGGCTGGAAAACCCATTATTATTTTAAAATATTGGTAATCACTCCACAGAAGTTATTTAAGGGGCAGACATTTTAGAAAAGAGTTTCCAATCATTGTAAATGAAATACGACTTTTAAGGCAAAATCGTGCATTTCCGTTTCTATAAGGCTGCATGATTTGATCATATGAACACATTTCTTTAAGCAAAAGCAATTTCCTGAAACATGGAGAAGTGAACAACATCTGGTTTTGAGTCCCATATGCTGCATTCAGACTCTGTTTACTGAAGCTTGCAGAGCTTCCAAAATGCACCGATCCATACTAAGCACTGTCATCACTTTCTAACTGGTGACATTTATTTTTAATATACATGGAAATAAATTATCTCCAAAATAGGAGATTTAAAGGAGAAAGCAAAATGTCATTAACTTCTAATGTAAGGACATTTTTTATTCTAAGTCAGTTTTGATCTCTTCTGTTGGCCCACTCATCATGAAGGTCTCATACAATGTAATGGACATCTATGTTCTAAATATGTAGAAAGAAATAGAAAAAATTAGAAATGTGGATTCTTTGGATAATGATGAAATGCATATGTGGTTGTACATGGAATTGCTCATGGCCCCCCTTCACTGAACATCCAATGATTTAAATATATTTCTTATTGTAACATGCACTGGCTAGAGGACAGGATCTTACACTATGTGTGTTCTAAAGTGCGACTCGCACGCTGACACACGCGCACACAACAATATAGGCAAATGGCTAAAATGTCAATTGTTAGTAAATTTTCATGATTAAATGTACATATCTGTAGCTTTTGGTGACCAAAAAATAAACGAGTCTTCCTCAGTCACTTAGGCTCTCTATTGTAGGTCTTTGTGGACGGAGAGGAAACACTGCAGAAGAGTGTACAGCGCGTGTTTGAGGATCCAGCCAAAGAAAGCTTGGTAAGAGAGTATTCATAACACACCTATACAATCTCAGAATTACTTGTGTATGTGATGTCTATCACTATATGACATACAGGTATTCATCAAAATGGACAAAACTGCATTACATAACTATAATGTGTATTAATAACCAAAGTAGATGCCTGAACAAATCAATTTAAGCATACTTTTAGCTCAGAGGAGTTTTAGGCAAGTTTGCACAGTGAAAACCGGTGGATATAGGCTTCCAATTGTTTGTTAGCTATGTTAGCCTTGTTACTCCAGTACAAAGCTCAAGAAATTGAGCATATTAAGCCAATTGACTGCATTTGGAATGATTAATTGTCTTTTCATTTAACTACTCCTTTAAAACCGACAAAGATGTTGATCTGTGCCACATACGATCATTTTCGACTATTCAGACAGTGAAAGACATCTAGAACTTCAATATGAAATTAATTGTCATGTATCACATTAAAACCCCTAAACAAAACAACCTCAAGTCTGGTGTATAATAAGGAGGGAGAGAGAGAGAATGGTGATTCTCTGGACTCTGCTGCTGGGGGTCTCCTGGGATGGCCATGGGGAATGCCAGACTCCTCTCCTATCAGACACATCCATTACAGACCTGGAGAAGAGACAGATGGTGTGTGCTTTTGGGATGGTGTGTGTGTATGTGTGTGTATGTGTGTGTATGTGTGTGTATGTGTGTGTATGTGTTCTGTATGTGTGTGTATGTGTGTGTATGTGTTCTGTATGTGTGTGTATGTGTGTATGTGTGTATGTGTATGTGTGTGTGAGTGTATACTGAGCGATGTGTATAAATGTGTTACCCTGCCCCCCCACCACCACACACACACACACACACACACATCCCCTTTACTCTTAATTGCTCTCTGTGTGTGGGCTTGCCTTGATGTGGACCAATGTCAGTGGTACAACCAGATTGCAGTGAGAGAAGGAGGGGGGCTGTCACTTGATAGTGGAGGATAAGCTATCAGTGAGTAGACAGCATGCTGCTCCTGACAGCAGGCCAGAGACACTGACAGGCCTCAGAGCAGAGGGCCAGCAGCCCCATGTCCTCCCACACTGCCCCCCAGTCACTCACAACTCACCCCATCGATTTGGCCACCAGGGGCCCGGTCCATATCTCCAAGGTTCGCAGACGGATCAGACAAAACTCTGATTGGGTGCCAAGCTAATTAGATTGTGCAGATTTGTCTGAATCACAATCAGACACAGCTCTTGCCTAACAATGTTCAGCCATATCGATTAACAAATGTTTAACTCTGATAATATTAAATTAGTGCTGAGTTCATGCATTAGAAATGTTTATGGCTGTTTGCTTTTTTAGAAGGATCAGAGTGGGTCCATGAAAGTCCTTCCTCAGCTTAACGCAGACAGTGAGGTTTGGCTTCCAGACTACCTCACACCCTCCTGGCTAACACTGCCCAATGATCAGCCTGTCCTGGCCATCATACAGCCTGGAGAGACCACCATGGAAGCATTGGAGGCCATTTGCAAGGTGAACATCATATACATATGCAGATGCAAATGCACACAATTTTCTGCAATCAGCCCAGACTCTCCGGGGAGCCAGGGAATGGAGTGTTCCCTTGAAACCACAAGCCATCCATTATATTCATGCTTTCATACATTCTCTCTCTCTCTGACTCCCTATTTAAATTCCCCATTGTCCAAGGTTACTCCCAATATTCTCATACTTCAAATAAAAACAAGCTGAAAGACATATGATTTTCCCTTCTGCATAACCACCAGGAATGTATCTGTGTCCTGGTATTAGCTGGAGGAATGAAATGTACTTATCTCACAGTCGGAATGCTCATCACATAGTTATGCATGATATTCACAAGAAAAAATTCTGATTTCAGAATAGATATAGTTGTTTATGTTGATCTCAAACAGGCAAGTTTTTAGACGAAGCCAAAGTAAATACTGGCCAATGATTTGTTATCCCTTCAGAAAACTGAATCAGGAGAGAAGCTGCTGGATTTTGGACATGTGAGCAATTGTATTAACTTTAAATATATTATTTGAGTAGGCAGCAAAGGACCGTTTAAAATTGTTTGGGCATTAAATGTAAAGCTTAAATGTAAATGCTTTTTAATGTCACTTCCTATCATTTTTCGTATTATTAGTATTTAATCTCTTTTTAATTATATACACTATACAAGTTTTAGACACCTTCTCATTAAACATTCTGCTTAAATCAAGGACATCAAAAGGAAGTCCATATTTGCTGTGGCAACAGGAAAAGCTTTACACTGGATGTTAGAACGTTGCAGTGAGGATCTCATTGTAGCCTCACTGTAGACCGATATTGAGGTCAGGTACTGATGTTGATCTTAACTATCAGGGAAAGTGTTCAATGGAGTATGAGCTCTACTGGTTTTCGTCTCAGTTTTTGGAAAACAGGACCCTGTCTTTTCACCTTAAAAGGGCCAAAACTTCTTATTTCCTGGCCTAACCTGCTGGCAGGCTATAATCCTGATGTAGTTCTCTGATAATCCTCTTCCCAGAGTGCTGCACCCACATCAGGAACACGCTTCCAGCTCCTCTGTGATGTGATACTATCACCTGTCTGTGACTGCACAGAGGAAATGCTGAAATGATTGACTTGGCAGTGGAATAAGAAGTGTCATTTTCTATCTAGTTCCTCATCTGGTCTTCCTCCTCTGGATTTATTTCTCCATTTGCCATTCATTACTCAATGTAGAGGAAACAGCAGACTAGGGATTAGAGAACCAGACCATAAATGATGAGCTGAAAACCTTTCACAGCTTCCAGTAGATAGCATCCTGCTTGCTTGTGCAATAGCTGTATCCTGTTAGTAACAGTGCAGAGTAAGCACCAAGTCTCTGAGGTGCAAATGATGTCTTTAGAGTGATGTTAGAATAAATTTGTTCAAACTATTCAAGCAAAATGAAAATGACCAGAGCTGTTATAAAACCTAGGTTTCACACGTAAGCGGAAGGCAACCTTGGGGCATTCCTGTGTCGCATAGCATATTTTGTCGTTTTTTTAATTAAAATAAATGCATGTCAATTGTAGCAGCAGCTTTAATACATTTGTAAGCTCTCTTTGTGTAAATTCTTTGTTGCACTTGCCTTCTTTAACTCCCCCCACATCAAGGACCTTGTCTGTTAGTTGTGCTGTAGTCAGCTGTTGTTGAAGTTCTCCTACAAGAGAAATGTTATAAGGAATTGCATTAACTTGTAAAGTGGGTTCTGGTTGGCTTTAAAGTTTGTTCCTTTTTTATTATCTGCTACTTTGAAAAACTGTTATCACTTTCTTATATGTGGCCAAAGTAGATTTGAAAAAGTGATTGCGTTGAAAAAGACTATATAAAGTAATATCTAATAACAATAACATGAGCTGTTGCAATACTATCTATTACCTAACAATGACTGGTAGTGCTGGCTCAAGGACATTGTGTAGAGACCCAGAAATTACTTTAGGCTATAAGATTGCATAGTGTTGTGCTGTGCTTGAATGATAGTAACCCTAAAATAATCAGGTCCAGCTGCTAGTGTTTTCTTCTTTTGTTATGTCCCACAGGGCCACAGCCTGGATCCCTCCAAGCACTATCTCCGCCTGAAGTTTCTTATTGACAATCAAGTGCAATTGTATGTGCCTGGCCCTGGGGAGGAACTCTGGGACCTGGTGAGTTACGCAAATTTGTTGTGAGTTACGCAAATTTAGTCAAAAATCACTTTACGCAGAAGAAGCGATGTATTGAAAAAAGCGATGTATTTTAAATCTTGTGTGTCATGTTATGTAATATCTTTCAGACTCATCAGTGTTTTCTCACTGCAATACACAGCATGCTCTGCCCAAATACATCACACAACCATTGGGAGTATAAATGGCAGTGGGATGCAAAAGTTTGGGCAACCTTGTTAAGAGTCATGATAGTCATGATTTTCCTGTATAAATCTATGGTTGTTACGATAAAAAATGTCAGTTAAATATATAATATAGGAGACACACACAGTGATATTTGAGAAGTGATATGAAGTTTATTGGATTTACAGAAAGTGTGCAATAATTGTTTAAACAAAATTAGGCAGGTGCATAAATTTGGGCACCACAAAAAAATGTCATCAATATTTAATAGATCCTCCTTTACAGAAATTACAGCCTCCAAACTCTTCCTATAGCTTCCAATGAGAGTCTGGATTCTGGTTGACTGTATTTTGGACCATTCCTCTTTACAAAACATCTCTAGTTCATTCAGGTTTTTGGCTTCCGAGCATGGACAGCTATCTTTAGCTCACACCACAGATTTTCAATTATATTCAAGTCTGGGGATTGAGATGGCCATTCCAGAACATTGTACTTGTTCCTCTGCATGAATGCATTAGTGGATTTTAAGCAGTGTTTAGTGTCATTGTCTTGTTGAAAGATCCAGCCCCGGCGCAGCTTTAGCTTTGTCACTGATTCCTGGACATTGGTCTCCAGAATCTGCTGATACTCAGTGGAATCCATGCGCTCAGCATGATGGAACCACCATATTTTACTGTAGGTAGCAGATGTTTTTCTTGGAATGCTCTGTTCTTTTTCCCCTATGCATAACGCCCCTTTTTATGCCCAAATAACACAATTTTAGTTTCATCAGTCCACAGCAACTTATTCCAAAATGAAGCGGGCTCATCCAAATGTGCTTTAGCATACCTCAAGCGGCTCTGTGTTTGCTGTGGGCGGTGAAAAGGCTTCCTCTGCATCACTCTCGCATAGAGCAATTCCTGGTGTAAAGTGCACTGAATGGTTGAACGATGCACAGTGACTCCATCTGTAGCAACATAATGTTGTAGGTCTTTGGTGCTGGTCTGTAGGTTGACCCTGACTATTCTCACTATTCGTCGCTTCTGTCAATCTGAGATTTTTCTTGGTCTGCCACTTCGATCCTTAACTTGAACTGAGCCTGTAGTCTTCCATTTCCTCAATATGTTCCAATCAGTGGAAACAAACAGCTTAAATATCTGAGATAGCTTTCTGTATTCTTCCGCTAAACCATGATGGTGAACAATCTTTGTCTTCAGGTCATTTGAGAGTTGAGACCCCATAATTTTCTTTACAGAAAATTAAAAGAGGAGGGAAACTTAAAATTGACCCGCTTAAATACTCTTCCTCAAAATTGGATTCACCTGTGTATGTAGGTCAGGGGTCACTGAGATTACCAAGCCAATTTGAGTTCCAATATTTAGTTAAAAAGGTTTTGGAATCAATAAAATGACAACAGTGCACAAATTCATGCACCTGCCTAATTTTGTTTAAACAATTATTGCACACTTTCTGTAAATCTGATGAACTTCATTTCACTTTTCAAATATCACTGTGTGTGTCTCCTATATAATGTATTTAACTGACATTTGTTATTGTAACAACCAACGATTTATACAGGAAAAATCATGACGATTAACAAGGTTGCTCAAATTTTGCATCCCACTGTAATGAGAGCTGTAAAATCTTACTCCTGGGACTCTTTGTGCCAGCTCTGCAGAGGGAGAGCTTGTATATTTACAGAAGTTTCAGTGAAATTTTGAATTTTGACCAGAGTGCAAAGGACCTGCTAATAAAGGCAACATGTCAGTCAAAATGTCAAGTATGATGTGCATGAACTTCCCCAAAGAGAAAGTGCTGCAGATACAATGAATTATATATATTACAGATAGATGAGTTTGAAAATGTATTCTAAACTCCCTTAGTCTCTTGTCTCTCCCTTACTTTCTCTCTCTCCCTGTCATGGGTCCTACCCGTTTCCAGGCTGTTCTGGCAGGCACACACGCACCAGTCATATTCAAAATGATCCATCGTTATTCTCAACCAAAACACAAAACAAAAACTGGTGTGACTGCCAGACCTAAGACTATAGTATTTTCTTTAACAAAGAGACAGGACTAACTGCGGTAAAGAGCTGTTTTTCATAAACAAAGAAATGGGTCTGCACAAAAACGAAGAACTGGGTTGACAAATAAAACATAACTTTTGGGTATTTAAATACTGTAAAATCTAAACCATCACCAAATCAGCATACTTAATTGCTAACTCAAATCACAAAACAGCTGACATGATAGACACAAACATAATACATGTTCAAAATAAAAGTCATGACACAAAAACAAAAATAAAGAGTGAAACCCGTTGGCCATTGTTGGGACCTGACAGTACCCCACATCCTAAATCACACATAAAGTGTGCCCACTGACCACCCAAACAACACAAAGGTGGAGGAGGGGGAGGTTGAAGCTAAGGGAAACTTCCCATTAGCCCCACCCAGCTTTTACTTATAGTACTACGGCCTGGATGGGTCCCATGGAAGTCTCCCATTTGAGAGCTCCCGTTCTGTGAGCACCTCACTGTCCTCGGTGGCAGAACCCCTTCTTAAGGGCCCCTCACTCTGGAATGGAGCCCCCTACCGGGAACCCCTCACTGTCCTCTGGAGTGGAACCCCCTACCAGGAGCCCCTCACTGTCCTCCTGGATGGAGCCTCATCCAGGAAGCCCCTCTGCAAGGAGCCTACCACTGTTCTCCTGGATGGGACCACTTCCAGGAAGCCCCTCACTGTTTCCTTGGATGGAGCCTCCTCTGGGACACCCCTCAGCAGGGAGCTCACCACTGTCATCAGGTGTGGAGCCCTCTCCACAGGAGTGGCCAGCCTTTGGCTGCTGTCATGGCTAAAGGCCATCCTTGGTCTGCTGTTATGGCTAAAGGCCATCCTTGGTCTGCTGTTATGGCTAAAGGCCATCCTTGGTCTGCTGTTATGGCTAAAGGCCATCC
>JBBKCR010000034.1:8703304-8720172 GCA_037577295.1 Ladigesia roloffi | reverse complement strand
TTCCATAAGAGGCTGAGGAGGCATTTTCTTTGTCATCTGTTGAAAGTAGGGAGCTGTGTTTTCCCGTCTCTGGAATGTAAACGGCTGGCAGTGGGAGGTAGAGAGTCTCCTTTTCGTTATTATTCCAGTTAAAAGGTTTTAATCTAGTGTTTGTGCCAAAAATGTGCTGTATGAGCACTGTGCTGATATGCGGAGGTTAAAATCTTAGAAAAGTCTGAGAAAAGTATACAGAAGTATATAAACAGGAGCAAAGCGCGGAGCAGTAAGCAAAAGCGTCCGAACAGTAGCAAAGCAGGAAGGAACATTGTAAAATAATGTATTACCTATAGAAATTGACATTAACTACAAACAGTATTGTACTTTAATCTAGTTTTATATAGGGATGTGTATTGTTAAGGTTTTAACGGTGTTACTACTTTTATCGATACCGATTATCGGTTCGGTACTTTATCGGTACTCTTATCGGTACTTCCATTGTGTTTTTTAATGAAAAACTAATTGAGAACAGAATAAAAACACTTAAACCCTAATTCTAACACAAATCTAAACACGTTTGACTCACTACAACTAACTTTTAGGTGAGCTCTGCTTTATAATTTCTTTTTTTTTTAATTATTTCTCTTTATTATTATTTGTAAATGCAGAGCTATAGCATAGTCATTTTAATGTTTAATATTTATTTAGGCTGCTGCAAAAAAATACTCTAAATATTTAGCCTATATGTAGGCTATATGTAACTGAATGTGTCTTTATAAAACTATTAACACTGATTTAGACCCCTTGGTTGGATGTTTTGATAAATTTCTTGTATTTCCGCATTTGCGAGCAAAAATCTTTTTGCAAGTATGTAGCTGTACTTTTGATCGTTTGGCTCTATCTACCATCGTCACTCTATAAGTGAGAGCCCTCGCATCTTGTGTATCTTATTCTTAATAAATATATTCAAGATAACACACATTAAGTTACCTATCCTGGCTTAGCATATTGCTAAAGTATAACTCACGTTTCTTAACGTCTAGTCTCTGTACTTTACAAGATACTAATCAGTATATTTATTTATCCTCATGTTCCTTATCAAAATAATCATGTGTTATATCCATTGTGTGTGGGGGGTGTTTGTGTGTGGGTGTGTGTGCGAGAGAGACAGAGAGAGAAAGAAAGAGGAACTGTGCATGTATATGGGAGAGAGTGTGTTTGTGTGTGTGCGCGCGAGAGAGCGAGAGAGAGAATGAGAGCAAGAGAGCGAGAGCCCTCTCCTCTTGTGTGCACGCGCAAGTTTTATCCTGTCCTCTTTTTTTAATTTCTCCAGTACCGACCGCAGAACCGTTTCTGTTGAAGCTTATCGATACTTCTGTCTTTTATAATTAGGCACCAGGGCCGAGTTCTATAGATATCTGCATGTCATGTAGTGTACAGTAACCCCCACAAACTCCTGTTTCTGAGTTCAGTCATTTGCTGATTATTTTCTTAGAACCGAATTAATAATCATTCAGAAAATTTTGTAACATAAATGTTATTGTAAATTTAGCTACATTTCCATCTGAATTATAACTGTATACATTTTTTAGTGCTGTCAACAGAACACAAAGAAAGAATCCCTTCCCTTGGAATGGTAAAATACCACTGCTGATTTTCTCATTTCTCATGTCTGATTCTCTTCTCTCTGTAGGGAACTTCTCACTGGGCTTCAGTATCTGATGAGCGAGATCCGTTTCGGTTCAGACACATGATCTCCACAGACGCTCTCCAAGTCCGTACACCCACTAGTGAGTCTGCTTTGTACATGCCTCTCTTTCTACCAGCACTCTCAAAAATGTCGGTTCTTAAATGGTTCTTTGTGTGGTAGAGCTGAAAGGTAGTAAAGAGTTTCTAAGAGAGACCTTTAATTGTTGTGGAACCTAAATTGCAAAGGTCTTTAAATCGGACCTTCTCACTTCACAGGTCACTTGATAGATTCTTTACAGTGCCATTCTCTGAAAGGTCCTTTAGAGAACTAAAGTGTTTTTTTGCTCTTGAAAAGTTTGCACTTTTTGTGTAGATGAAAGCGTATACATGCTGACAAAGCTAATCTGAACAGAAATTATTATTTTTTATTTACGTACATTATTATTTAACCCTCATATGGTTTTCGTTTTTTGGTTAGACAGGGGGTCTGGTGGACCCTTTGGTTTTTTTTCTGGTGGACCCTTTGGTATTCAAACTTTTTTGTTAAAAATCTCAGCAAATGAATGTGCCAGTCATTTTTCTTTGTTTTTTTTATTAAAATATAGCAAAATAAGGAAATGCATCATAAGACGGGCCTATATGGAAAATAATGAACAAATGTAAAAAATGAAGCAAGTTTTTCATAACTATAGTGTGTTATTTCATTGGAAATGTAACCTACTCTTGATGGGGTATGGCATGAAGGGGCCAAAATAGACATGCATGAGTGACTGCTACCAGTGTAGGTACTGGTATCACCAGAATCACATTGGCAGCTGTGAGGGGTAGGGGTAATTTCTTGAGCCATCTTTTGACATCCATACATTGTTTTTTGCAAGCCAAGGCCAATTAATCTGAATTCGAAAAAATTATTGAGGGTCAATTCTTTAGCTTTTAACTTTGCTATCCAATGCTCTGAAGTTCAGTAACCTTTCTGCTGATGCCAAAAGAGCCTTTAATGTTATTTAAAGCGTACTCAAGCAGCCAATTCTGTGGTGATTTAATGGTCTCATGGTGTTTGTGTGTTTCACCAGACTCCGAGGGAACAGCAGTGTGTGAGATTGTTCATGTGAGATCAGAATCTGAGGGGAGACCAGAGAGGACATTTCATCTCTGCTGCAGGTGAATCACAACTGTGACATTTAAGGGTGCAGAACCTCAGGCATATTTTCCTTAAAAAGTATAAAACTTTCAGAACCTAATCTAATTAAGAATCTGTTAGTTCATGCATAGTAATATATATCTAATTTCAGTAATATTAGGCATTTTTTGTGCAGAAAATGTAACCTATAATACCTGATTCTTCTGTTCCAGTTCCTCTGACAGTAAGAAGGACTTCCTAAAGACTGTGCACTCAGTCTTAAGGGACAAACAACGTCGGCAGTTGATGAAGACAGAAAGTTTGCCTCTTAATCAGCAGTACATTCCCTTTGGAGGGAAACGTCTAAGTGCATTGAAAGGAGCCCGGCCTGCCATGAACAGAGCAGGTAGCTGTTCTCTGTCTCTTCTGTTTGTTCTTCCTCTTCATTTATATATTTTCCTTGAATTAACACTTATTTTCAATTAAGCACTAATTTAAAGGAACAGTTCAATGAAAAATCACATTAACTCAGTTCCCCTCTATCCCTAAATGTAACTAATCAGCCAATAAATATTTGTTGTCGGAAGATTTATAAAAGTAAACAAAGGTCCAGATATAATTCAGATTTAGTCTATATGATGCCAGCCACTGCAAATTTAATTGAATGAAATTAAACTAAAAGTGTTAAATGCAATGAGATTATAGCAATTTCAAAACAGCATCAGCACTTCCTGTTCAGACCAAAATTTCACTACTTCATCCTTTGCTCAATCATCAACTTCCTTTACTTCAGGGCACTGTTATGGCTGACTAAAGGCTGGAAGTAAGGACCAATGGAAATTCTCTCAAACTTTCATGTCATTTTTCTCTATTCTTGCAGTTTCAGCTCCGCCTCGAACCCTTTGCCGCAGGAAACTGATCCGGAACCGCTTCACCATTGAGACTGATGTGATCTTTGACAACGGCTGTAATCAAGACTTATCTGCCTCTGCGGACTCTCCACCTCAACGGCAGAACACACGGGACACTGACCGCTGGGTGGAGGCACAGTTTGACCTGCAGCTTTATGACAGGCAGTCTGATGTGAAAGAGACAGACATTCTCAGTGATGATGATGAGTACTGCGAGTCCATCAAGGGTTCATCAGCAGAGCCCAGCCTTGAAGAATCTTTCGAGGCCCTCATTGCAGAAGCTGAGGAGGATGGGGTTGAGAAAGAGGAGGAGGGTGAGAAAGAAGAAGACAATGCTCCCAATGGAGGCTTGGAGGATAAGCTGTCCCTCAAGCTTCATGAAAAGTCCCACGGCCCACTGAGGCTGACCCCATTGCGGAAACAGTGCGCTGTGGAGGGCGCCAATGCTGAGAAGGAAAGGGAGGTTATCTGGGTCCGCAGAGATGACTTCAACAGTGGCTGCAACAGTGACATCTTCTGAGCCTTGTTTATATAAGTGGGGAACCAGACATAGGAGCCCATATTCGATTCACAGATTAATAGAGCTGTAACTACACACCAAACCCACGATTTGGTTCATTTCACAATTTTTGACTCACGATTCGTTTCGTATCACGATTCATTTGCGGTAGAGGAGAGAAAAGTTCTGAGGGCCATTTTGTTTGGAGACACCTTATCTTTACCACAACATTATAAACCAATATTCGCTTTAATACCGCTTCATTTCCATTCATACTGAGGACAAGGCATCAGTGAACCGCACAAGAAGTCAAGTTGGAGGAGTCGACTCATCTCTCTCGTTTCACCGCTCTGTTCAAACAAAACAAACGCTCCGCCCAGCTGCCCGGAGCCACAAAATTCGCTCAAAACACAATAAAAACAATTGCACAGAGACTCCAGCGCCATTTTATCACAACCCAGCCAGCTTAAGCACACTTTTAAGCCCTGTGTCATAACTTACATGTACTCGCAGCGAATCAGTTTAGCAAACAAACGTCTGTCCGTGCTCCAAATGTTTGTAAACCTGTGGGAGCGCGCTTTAAACCCTTAGACCCTCAGCTATTGGTTCAAGAAAAGAAATTGATGTGAAAACCCTCCTATTACGGTGAAAAACGTATGTTTCTGGTTGGGAACTGTATACGGGAAAGAGTTGTAAGGGGTATGTCTGTGTCACGATTCACCCTTCTCACCCCGCAACACTGGTTCGTGGACGTGAGTGTCGTGTTTTCGGTTTTGTATCGTATATCGTTACAGCCCTACAGATTAAGCTTAATCATGGATGGAATGTCAATGAAATCTCCGTTGCCAATGTAAATACATTTTAAACATCTGAAATTAATCTGCATCCCATGAGCCCATAAAATTAAGTGGAGACTGTAAGACATACTGAACCATCTCATCAGATTCTTCTTACATAAAAAAGTTTGCAGCTGAATTTGGCCAGAATGGGAATCTAAGCTTCAACTTCCAGCGAGTATCATGATTTTGAGCCAACAAAGTACACACATGCTGGGTTTGAATGCGTGAACATCCATTCATGTGTTCAGGCTGAATAACCAGCCTGCATTTTATATCAGGACATTCAGTTCACCTACAACATGTTGGCCATGTTTCTTGCCTGTAGGTTTAAAAAAACCTCTTTGGCTAATAACAACAGGACAAAACTCATAAAAATGTATCACCAGTGCACTCCTACTTCCAGACAATCCTACAGGATGAACTCCTCTATAATTTATTAACTAGAGCATGGAGACTGAACCTGTGAACTCACACTGCTGAAAAAAATCTCTATGGACAGCATGGATTTATATAGACTGTCACAGTAAACCTGCTATACAGTCATGTTGTCTATAGATCCTCCACACACTGACATGGTGCACAGTGTGCATTCATAACCTGTGGGCAGCTACTCTTACTTTCATAGAACTTTTTTGAGCCAAAATGACTTTTTGCTAAAATATTTTTGTGGTGTCTTGACTACTGTTCACTTGTACTATACCCAAGGGCTGTGTGTTCTGCAATGACATTCAGGGGGACTGTGGCTAAAGATTGGCTTTATTTTGCCCACTGGTAAAGATGAATATGTTCAGAGCACAAAAGCATCATTTTTGTATCTTGTTCCATGTTTACTATTTTGCATGTCTCAAAAACATCTTCCTTCATTCTTTTCCTTCTGTTCCTCACTGGCTTTGTTGTTTACTTGATAGTCCAGTATTACTTAGCCCTTATTGCTGAAGGGATGTTTTAAATTATTGTTACTGATCCTGCTGTACTTGAATTTCATGTCAAGGTTGTTTAGATACAGTGTAATGCCCTGACCATTCAGCCCTGTACACTGCAATAACGTGAGTGTTTTCTTTTTGTTTTGAGGTACACAAATAATCACTGTTTCACCCTTTTTCTCTGTACCACTGAATGAAATGACTTGGAGTCAACACAGACACAGTATGTGGTATAACATCATCAATCAGTGCACAGTGATATTGTAATTAACTGCACTTAGCTGTTTATGAAGTGACAGTGAGTGTCTGTGAGACCAAGCCTGTCACCAATTTGTGAAACATATAGCTTTGATGAGATTGGACCTTTAATGACATTTTATACTATGGGCATTTAGATTAGGGTGGAAATTCCACATTACTGAAAGAAAATGAAAGTCTATTTTTAACAAGAATGTGGAGAACAGCCCTCCTATTGTGAAATGCAATCACTTACTGTATCTGCAGTTATTATTTTTGGGGGGGTTAGACAGATGTGTTGTTGTAAACATTCCTTAAGTTTTGCCCTTTGCATTTTTGAAGCCATGTATGTTCATAGGTGTGTGAACTATTATTGTTCTCTTAAAATAAAATTTCCTTATTTATATTTGCAGGTTTATCTGAATTAAATGAGAAAAAGTGGTCAGTACCCATTCAAAGTGAAGAAAAATTTGGGAAAATCTCTAAATAATGTACTCACTGATCCTGTTATTGTGTAAATTTACAGACTGTAGCCCATTTGTTACTGACTAGGACTGGATATTGACTGGATATTTTTGACTGGATTTTTTTATGTGGGGAAATCCACTAAACCTAGATCTGATTTAACAGTTTTTAAACCCTGGCATCTTTAGTGCCCTAAACACTTATTCCAGCTCTGTAAACTCTACCAAAGAGAGTGGCGTTTCCTCACAGCCACTTATCACGAGAATACCTGCGAAATCTCTGCAGTCCTGATGTTTGCAGACATAAGCATCCATTCTGTTTAGGGTTTCATATTGACTTGACATTCCAAACAGCATTTAGTTTTGCTTTAAGAAATTTTACACACTGCAATGCATTCACTCGCATCAACTCCTCTGATATGAATTAACTGGCTAAAAATAACTCTTATTCAGTCATTATGGCATGTTGCTAGTGATAAAATAAAATGTGTAGTAATAAAATATGGTCAGCAGGGGTCAGTTTAGTATTGCAGTTACCGTCAGTGTTTACAGCAATTGCTCCACTGCATGAATGCACAGTTCTGATTTTTAAGCTGATTTTTAAGCTCTCATATTACAGCCTTATTTCTATGTCAATGTATGAATTGTGATGCTCATACCAAAGTTGCTTTTTTGGAAAGGGGTTTCTTTAGCCTGTGTTATATCTCATACATACAACAGATGCATTTTCAGTCATTTCTTGTCCTGAAGGTTATGTATTGCTTGTTTTTTTTCCATTTATTAAAGGCAGTTTAACAAGGTGAGTAACAAGGACAGGCTGGTGTGACACTGAATGCATAAGCATCAATCAGTGTTCACTTGACTACTACACCAACAGGGTTTTTAATGAAACTGCATGCAAAAATATATATGCAAAAACAGCTTCTGTTTTTTTTTCTGTGTTCTGTGGGAACATGTACCTATTCATTCTGTAGAGCTTTTATGAGGCAAGGCACAAATATTGAACGAGAATCTCTGTTCAATTGATTCTAAAGATGTTGGATTGGGTTGAGGTCATGACTCTGTGAAGGCTAATCTAATTCTTCCACATCGAAGTTATCCAACCATGTTTTACGGATGTTTATTTGTGTACTAGGGCACAGTCATGCTGGAATAGGAAAGGTTCTTCTCCAAACTGTGTCCACAAAGATGGAAGCTGAAGAATTAAGACTGCACTTAACTGGAAGTTTTGGCCTTAGCATAAACCTTTAAAAACAGGTGTGTCGCAATACCTATGTCCATATAGTGTATCAAGTCAAGGGAAATGCTGTGGTCTGAAACAGGCCACTAATGAAATACAGTTTATACGGAAGCTGCACTCCAGCAAGGTAGACCCTGAATATTTCTAATTAAATTATCAAGGATTGTATACTAACCTCAGCCTTGGGCTGGACAACAACATAGAAGGTTCCCATCATTCTCTAAAGCCAGTTTTCAAACTCTGGAAAAAAACTCAAGTAACATGATATCCCCCAAAACCGGTTCTGTACCATAAATGCATTTAATGGAAAAGCAACAGAGACTCACAGCTTACAATAAACAAGCACACCCATTTCCATTACAAGTAGAGGTTACTGAGTATAGCACAGATATATACATTTTCACATTGACAAGGGAATTCAAATATAAGTAAAGCCAACATCATCCACCAGAACAACTTTAATGAACTTTGGTGTGGTTTCTGCTAGTCTCTGGACTAGTCAGATTATATCTGCAGTAACATATTACAGCTGTTTTTTTTTTTTAACAACTCACACTAATGTGCATCACACATGCTTTCAGCCTTAAATTCCAAATCGACTCTTAAGTGGTCCTGATGCTTTTTCTGTAGAAGTAAATGCAGATTTCACTTTAATATCTAAAGCATAAAGTGTCCATTTGTCATATGCGAACACGGCACAAAACTGTTCTCTGTATTTATTTTATTAACCAAGTGAAGCAACACAGCACTCAGGGAGCAGTGTGTGGGCAAGGTTCCTCGGTCAAGGGTTCCTTTGAGGTGCCAATGGCATTCCTGGGATTAAAACATTAACCTTCTGATCTCCTCTAACTAGCAACTCCCTAACTACTAAGCCACCATCTTGCTCAAAGGACATGTAATTACAGCATCTTACATTTGTGCCTCAATGATAATGAACACTAAGATATTTTCTCTCTTATCTTCATCCAAAATCAAGAAAAAAAAGTGTCTGTCCTCTGTTGCATCACTCCAAGCAGCTGCTCACTAGCGTGGTGCCAAATGTAGACAGGGTGTTGTGTCACGTTTGTCTTGGCCACACAGTCCCTCACCAGAGTACTAGGGGACAATTACCCAGGGTCCACAGGGCCCCGTCGATCCAGGAGCTAGATGTGTGGTCACCGTTGTGTTGAATTGCGGGTGGAGTGTGCGCAGCAAACATGTCTCTCATTTGCTAACCAGACCGCCGAAGTGAGTGCTGGATCTCCATAACCATTGACTCTCTGTCCTGCTCTGTATTCACAAATTGATGTTACTTAATATATAATAAAAATCCACTATGATTTGCTAACCAATACATTTCCAGCATGTTCACCATTTGTCCCCCTTTACTAGCCGGAAAATAACCCCCAAAATAATTATAATGTGGACCAACATACAACAGTAATAACTTAAGTTAAAGGACAGCCTTTAACTCTGCTTAACCACTCAAACAGAAATGCAGTGTTACAAATTATTTCCATGTTATAAAGGAACGTTTTTTTATTTTTATTTGACATATTTTCATTTATATAGGCCAACAACTTTCCAAGAATAAAAATATGCAGTTTAGTAAATACATTGCTACATGTGGTGTGCAAAAACCTTTGAATTTGTAGTTTGCATATAACATATAGCAAGACTTTTCCAGCTTCAATGAGCAGAATGGATTTGCCAGCAACGCAGGGTGCAATATATGAGAATATTCTATTTTTCTACCATTCTGTTAACATACCCCTCCAAACCTGCTTCATAATCTAGATATTACTTATATTAATCTTAAAACATGTCTAATTTAAACATTTAGGTTGTACAAGCTAAAAAAATGCCTTGAGAGGGTCAACTAATCTGAGACGTAAAAATAACAGATGAACAATAACTTAATATTAAGTTTGTACAGTATTTCTATCTACATTAATGGCATTTAACGGATTAAGGTTCTTGCTCAGGAACCCAGTGGTGGTGTGCTGAAGGTAGGATTTCACCTCTTGGTCCAGAGGCAAGTATCCGTTCCACTGAGAAACTATCGGGGGCGATACGATTCAGTATGTTGACCGTAGTTTACCATATGTCCCACAGAGGGTGCCATCCTCCGCAACACAGTAAAAGTGCATCTTACCTTGTTCAGGCATTTCCCCGGGCATTTAGAGCTCACCGAAACATGAAAACTTCTGCTCTGGGCATCCGGATTTTTAAAAACAACATGAGACTTTCATTTGATTCGTTACGCTGTGCAGGTGAACGTATTTCAATCTAAAATGTGTCACAGAGTTACAGACATGGATGAAGACAATTACATTTACGGAGACGGACGAAAAAGGCTGTCAGAGATTATGAAAATGATGGAGGGCGGGTGAGAGAGAAACAGAAATTCTGTGGGAGACAGAAAGAAAGAAAGGAGAGAGAGAGTAAGACAGAGAGAGAAAAATAAATATATAATACGCTATAATCCTTTGACTGGGCGCGCGCTGTGGAGCTCAGGGTAGTCGGTTTGTTTTTCTCCTGGAAGAAATTACGTGCAAAGAAGGAATATAACGGATTACACACTATAGAGGCATGACCCCTAGGCTGGAGGAGAGGTGTCCATGGGTTAAACAGAGGGTGCAAGCACCCAGGTGAGAATCTGGATGTGTTTACCACGGATCTAGACTACGGAGCCATGGAGAAGCGAAAGAGACCGCTCCTGCTTCTGCTCTTCATTATTTCCAAGTTGTACCTCAGCCACCAGCAGGTCCTCCGGATTGGTAAATTTCTCTGTTTTGCCTTCTTAGACCTCTTCCCTATGGGAAACTGTATTTGCCTCTACAAAGGCACTATATATACTATACTTTTTTCATAATTTTCTACATGATTATTTCCTTCCCTTCTTTAATATCTGAACCGGCTCTTTTTGTTACTTTAGGGAAAATGTGTTGGGACACACCTCAAGTTAATCTATTATTCTCACTGCTACAGGTGCATAAAAAACAACCAAGGATCTTCAGAATGAACTGGGCACAAATTCTTAAAAAACTTCAAAATATTGAGGAAATCTTTCCAAGTAGTGTGGAAGCTTTTATAGTTGCAAAGGGGGAGCTCTACATATTAAAATATGTATTTGAACGCAAGTCCCTTTTGTGTAATAGTTGGGTATTTCAATACTTTTGTCCATATGGTGAATATAAATGGACATTTTTTCTGCCTGAGTGCCCTGAATTAGGTCTTGTTCAAAACGCAGTCCAGGCTGGAAACTCTCCTTCTTACTTTGCTGTGAACGGGTGAAGCTGAATAGCTCTTAACTGAGTATGTGAGATATTTTGGGATACGTGAACATTGCAAGAACAATGAATTCACTGTAGACTGTTTTTGTTGAGGCTTTATTGCCAAATCTGTACGACAAAGGCTAGGTGTTGAAAAGTGTAGAACTCCAAGAGCAGAGCATATTTTTTTAGATGAAGCCATGAACCAATAACGAATTCCTGGGTACTTTTATTTAATTTTAATTTTCAATATTCAGTAATTATCATCCTTCTCCTTGTTACATTTTTAAACTGTGAGCCATCTTTGGCCATCTATGGATGGTGTATTTTTTCCAGGCACTGTGCTTGAGAAAAACCCCTTTAACAGTACAGTGGCTGATGACCACCCATGCCAGCCTCCACCGTCCTGTTGGTCGGTAAATCCCTAAAGCAGTTTTAACAACCTACATTAATCCTCTTTCCTAGCAAAGGCTTGATTTGACCCTCCTCTCCAAAAGGCTGGACTTCATCTGAAACCGAGAGGCTGACATATTGCGTGTGTGGCCTAGTTCAGCCCTAGCTATGTTTTATTCCCTGAATAACCAGTCAACTTTTTGACATTTTTTTTCATGTTGTTTGGAGGCCGACTAGAAAATTTGACTAACAGAAACCATCTTTTGTTTCTTACTTATCCTGTCCTGCACTGTGGTCTTGAGGTACTGGAAAGTGAAGTTAACTGAAATTCCTGGGCTAAAAACAAATGATTTCATTCATACTTACCAGTGATCTCAGTACCACACAACATGTGCAGTGTAGTAACATATTTGGAGGAGCGGAAAATGTACGGTCGTCCCAGACACGTTGCCAATTGCCAGATGAAGATACCACTGTTCATAGCATGAAAATCATACACCTGTGTAAAGTATAAAATTTATAGTGAACCACATTAGTAAATCACGGGATAATTTTTTTTTCTTAAACTGAGACCAGCATCGTGAGAGGAAATCACCATTATTTTGATGAATTTCATCCAATTGTTAGTCAGTATTGCAAAGAATTTAGATTGTTTGTCACTACCTTAAAAATAATAATGATTTCAGTTGTGATTGGTTTGGTTTTCCAAATCTAAGCTCAGTCATTTCTGTTATGAAATATAAACCAAAAATGATGCTTTGGAGGATAAGACATTCATTTGTTCAAGATCCCCTTCTAATAACTAGTAGTTACTGAAAGTTTCTTGAGTGTGTTTAGTTATTGGCTGTTTTTTAAGAGCCTTTGCTTGGTGGAAAACATTAGTGTAGACTGGATTGTGTAGCATTTCTGTCTAAACCATAAAAGTTCTTGAAACTAAATAGTGTTCATTTGCCCCGTTGTGTTTTTCAGGATTCTTTTATTCTGCTAAAAGAATCAGAAACATCAGGAACACTAACAAGAGCATTATGTGACATTTTCTTGATCTGTCCAGGCCGTTATGTCTGACACCTGCCTAATAACGTGCAACAGGAAATTAATCTGTATCCAAAGTGCTATGAGCAGTAACCTGCCATGTTACTGTTGAATACTTCATTAAATGGCCTAAAGGCAAGTCTGCCTCCAGAGCCCAGTGCTCCCGTACACCAGTCAACCACATTTATTACTTGGTCTAGCTTTGCGCTGACACAGTTCAAACTTCTTTCGATTTAGAATAGTTTTCCTCAAGGTTACTTTCCGAGCTCCAATTAGCTAAGTGCCTTTGTCAATATAAATGCATTTAATGATGGTTAACACAAACGACATTTCCACAAATGCTTATATACAAATGTTGTATCTCTGCTTTTCACCTCTGGTGAGCGAGGATGGCAGTGTGGCACCAATATCTGTAATACTTCCATTTCATGGATAATTTGTTGGATGTTGGCTGCAAATGCTTCCCAAACAAACACTGTCTTCTTACACAATTTCAGTGCTCCCTTTTCAATTTTAGCAAGCCCTCTTGTTTTCTGATGGATGCAACAACCAGTCACTTACCAGATTCAGTTTGAAATCACAAAATGCAAATGTTAAAACTAAAACCTTATCTTACAAAAGCATATAAACAGAGCTTATGCAATTGAATTTGAAATGTTGCACTCGAGTAGAGCTGGGCGATATGGCAAAAAAAATATTACGATCATTATTCCTGTATTGATCGAAATTGATAATTATCATCAAAATAATTAATGTAATAAAAAATAATTAAAATATAATCCTATCCTGACAAAAAGAATGTAAACATTAAAATAAACAAAATTAGTAAACAAATATTTATTTTCCAAAAAATTTGACTATTGCCTCTATTCATTGTCTCATCAAAACCTTTACAAATTCTAAGGTAGAAAGGTCTCTAAACCAAACAAAAAGACATTTTAAAAATGTCAACTAAACTATCCATATACTCTTTACTTAAAATGTAAAAAGGTTTGGATTTTTAAAGTATTTAGAATGTTAGGATATATATCTTATAATATATATCTTAGGATATATATCTTATAAATGTTGCACTCGAGTAGAGCTGGGCAATATGGCAAAAAAAATATTACGATCATTATTCCTGTATTGATCGAAATTGATAATTATCATCAAAATAATAAATGTAATAAAAAATAATTAAAATATAATCCTATCCTGACAAAAAGAATGTAAACATTAAAATAAACAAAATTAGTAAACAAATATTTATTTTCCAAAAAATTTGACTATTGCCTCTATTCATTGTCTCATCAAAACCTTTACAAATTCTAAGGTAGAAAGGTCTCTAAACCAAACAAAAAGACATTTTAAAAATGTCAACTAAACTATCCATATACTCTTTACTTAAAATGTAAAAAGGTTTGGATTTTTAAAGTATTTAGAATGTTAGGATATATATCTTAAAGCAAAATAAACTGTGTGTAGTTGAATAGTGAAAGTATAATAAAGTACAAACATAAAAAAATGCAAAGTCTCTAATGCTGGAAAAAGGTCAACCTTTACTTTGTATCTTTAAAAATCTTGATAAGAACTATTTCCAGAAGGTTCAAATTGAAATGAACACTAAGATTTATATACAGTTCTTACGCCCGGCTTGACCACTAGTCCACCGTACTGGCGAATTGTCTTACGTCTTTTAATGTAGCTAAACCTGACATTCATCATAGAACTATTTTCGAGCAGGCATTTGAAACCTTGGCTCGACTACTTTAAGAAAATTCCTTAAGCTTTCTTTTTCAATGAGACTAATTGGCATCACATCTTTCACCAAGAAGTAAGTCACTGCACTTAGGCCTGTCACGATAAACAATAAATCAATTAATCGCACGATAATTTAAATGAGGTAGATAATTTTCTGGCCGTGATCATTTTCATTTGTTTGCTTTCCAACGAACTCCACATTGCTCTATACCACCCCCTCTTGTTTCCCTAGGGTAATGAGGCAAGAACTCTCTTGTGGGTTAGCCTAATAGCTAGCTAGCCGCCTAGTGAGAAAATGTTAACTACGTATGCATTTAAGCTGTGAATACCACTTATGCCACTGCGTACGGCCATCTCACTTATAGGACGGCAAGCTTTCTTTCCCCAGACTTCTGCATTCTTTGGAAGCGTGCCAGAACTAGGGATGAGACATGGTCTTCGAAAGCTCGAATTTTCGGTATAAATTCAATAATATAGAAAAATTATTTCGAATTCCATTATGTCACTTAATGCAGGGGTCCCCAACCACCGGGTACCGGGCTGTGGGTAATGAAAAAAAAAACTGATATAAAAACGGATATTCATAGTCTATCCTTAGTGAATATAGTTTCTGATATTAAACCAATTCCTGATGAAATATAGTTTGGGGACCACATTCTACAAGGCTTAGACTGTACTACCCCCCGGGTCCGTGGTATAACTTTCAAGCGTTTATCGGTCCGTGATGAGAAAAAGGCTGGGGACCACTGATTTAAGGGACACCGAAAAAAAAAATAGACCTGAGGCTAGTAAATGTTCCGTATGGGACTCGTTTACGTTAAATAGCAATGAGGCTTCAAGAGCAGGACCGACTTCAGGCCGTTTCACCAGATTTAGCCTTATTGGCTAGGCAGTTCTAAATGTGGTTAGTGATGCATTTTTAAAACTGAAATAGTCTAGAATAGAGTTTAATAGGTGCATTGCTCTTGTTCATTTACTTTACTGTGATTTTGAAAAGTATGTGTCATGTGATTAAAAGGTTTGTGAAAAATGCGCACATGCATGGGGGGGGGTTGATTTTCAAAAACATTTCGAATAGTTCTCCTCGATTTTCAAAGAGTGTTTTTACCAAAAAAGTCACATCCCTAGCCAGAACTTCTGGGTCTGATTTCTCCTCGTTTATCCTCAGAAGTGTCCTCTGATTTTATGTGAGGCGTTTATGTGAGACGTGCTTTACTTGGCGTCTCACGGTCTGGTGTGCTGCGGAGCTGAAAAAGCTCTACTTTTGTAATACCAATGATAAAAAATAGCCAAGTAATAGTATAAACAGGTGTAAATATATTTTATTTAAATGAGAAGTGTCTAAATTTACAGAAAGACCTTTAGAAGTGCAGAGAGCCAGTCCGGTTTTAACATGCACTTATTGCTTTTCTAGATGGGGCAAACTTCACAGTGAAATAGGGCTCAACGAGAGCTTTCCAAAGACTCCTTGTTTGCCATAATGCCCCCCGGCGAGCTGGAGTCATTAAGATGAAGACGGTCTCCTTGAACTAAAGTATAGGGACACCGCTAGAATTTAACACAGATGGACATATTGTTACTCCTGAGAGGCCCTGCCTTAAGCCACACAAAGTCAAGGTATGCTGACTGTCTTACAATGTATTCCACTCCCAGGGTTATGTGATCTTTAGAAGTCAAGGTTTATGGATCTTTGAAAGAGTGCATTTGCCATTATCATTACATTAGTAGAAACGGACATAATGACATTATCATGTCTTTATTTATTGTAATCATTTCTGGGACAATTTATCGTCAAGGAAAATTTGTTATCATTACAGGCTTAACTGCACTTGCAATGTGCCGATGACTTTTTGATTTTTTACTGTATGGAGTCTTAGTGGCAAATGTCAAATCAACTGTTGTTGATTTGGCTGTTGTTTCGAAATAGCTTCAGTACTGGAGGACAAACCACTTCACACGAGGGTTCTTTTTTGGCAATCAGTATGCTCGATAGGATGGTATTTTTGAAGGTGGTGAAACAGATTTGTTGTATTTCCAGACATTGTTGGGACCTGTCTGCAGTAAATTTTGCAAACTGGTTTTATCTGTGTTATTTTCGGTATTATCTCCTCCTGTGCATTTGATACATTCTCCTCGTCTGCTTTACTCACCGGTGTCGCAGTGTTTCCCGACATTTTACAAAACAAACCCAAGTTGCTATTGTTTACAACATTGTCTCTTTAAGAGAGGAAGGGGGAAATTGTAACCTCTTCAGTGATTGGCTGTTCTGCAAACACAACGTGCTGCACGGTCGAGCCCTGCATTGGGAACGGGATCCCACGGGACCCAATGCAAATCTCGCGGGATTGGGCGGGTTTTAGGTTGTTGCAGGCGGGAGCAACAGAGATAGTGGGCAGTCTGTATTTCTCAGTGTCAAGGAAGGATCCTCGGAAGCCAGAATTTCGAGGATGCTACGTCATCGACATCCGTCGAAGGACTGTTCCAATGTCGAGGATCCTCGGAATTTCAACCAAGGACTGAGTCCTTCGTTTGAAAAATATCCCATACA
>JBBKCR010000034.1:8664409-8703204 GCA_037577295.1 Ladigesia roloffi | reverse complement strand
GGGCAGAAACTACACTGCACATAATAACTCTGGTTCACTCCCACTGTAAAAAGTTAGTAGGTTTAACTAAAAGTTACTTATTCAGACTTCTGCATTCTTCAACAGACTTCACTGGATGATTTTGTTTTATTTCAGTAATATAGAAAAATATGTGGTCTTCCCCTGTAAACCTGGCTTGCCTTTTAAGTTACAAGATATTGACTAGCCAAGCATGCTTTCAACAAGTCTAGTTGTCTACTCTTTTTTGTGGATCTGAACGTAAATTAAATGTTTGGGTTTGAAAAGTTCTAGACTTCCCTTTCAAATGTTCTTTACTAGATTTATATTATTTTACCCCAGAGAGCTGTATGATTGTCACGGCAGCCTCTAATAAGTAGTTAATGCCATCAGAATCACTGTCATTGGTATCTGCCAGGGTGTTCGTTGAGGCAGGGTACTCTTCAAACATTCAGACATTAAAGCGGCCTGCTTGGATTATATTCCTATCCATCTGCATATAACAGTGAGGTTCATTAGCTGTGGAGATGAATGGCCAAACCGTTTCATGTAAAACTGAACTTTGCAAGTGATTTCCTTAACAAATTAGGCTGTGCTTTGTTGGGAATATCCAACAGAAAGTATCCTGTCTTTTAAAATCAGTAGTCATTTGCTTTCTTTTTATTGCCAACGTGTTGCCTTCAAATGAAAAATGCTGTTTCTAGCAGCTGTTTGATTTGGTTTCCTCTGTAGTCTGCCCTTCAGATATGTCTACAATTTTCATTTTTTTTGCCAGAAACCCCCTTTGGTTAAGGGGGGTGGGACATTGATTCATAACAAATGATTAATTACTGTGTGAGGAAATTAGGGTTCCAATTTACATTATGCTTTCTGGCATGGCTTTACTCAAAACGACTCAACTACTTCAAGCAATGATTAGTTCGTTTTTCTAAAGATACAGCCTGTCCACTTGTATTTAGCCTGTCACTCCTTTGTAATCATTCTTTAACAGGCCTAATGCGCATGCAGGAGCTGATAAAAGCCCCATCCCGAAATGGGATGAAGGTGCGAATTCGCCAGTTGCCTGCAGGGAGCAGTGATGCCCGCCCACTTCTCAAAGAGATGAAGAAAGAGCAGGAATTCTATGTGATTTTTGACTGCTCCTACCGAATGGCATCTGAGTTGTTCAAACAGGTAACACGTGGTGTCAAGGCCAATTTTGTTCTTGAATCTTACATTTTGAGTTCCTTCTCAGTCTGAAGGTCTGAAAATTCTATTAATGTCACTTTTTTCACTTTCAGTCTTTTTCTCTGAAGTGTGAGACAGTTTCAGTGATTCTTTAATCTACACTTTGTGTAGAGCAAATTCCCAAACAGAAGGCCACATTCGAAAAGCCACTTAGGAACTTGGCCATATCTAAAACAACAGTGAATAAGATTGCCCACCAATCACAATTCACAGCCACCTGTTGCCTACTTAACAAGTTGTCTGTACTGTCATGGGACAGCAAAATATGTCTTTTATCAGAAAGTCCTAGCTGCAGAGAATTATGTGTTTGTTGGCATAAATTGAAGAGCTAAAAGTGTAACTAGGACAAACATAACATGCATAACAGCCATTTACTGTTTTTGAGAATCACTGAGGGTATACCTTTTGTCATTTCTACTGTGTTATTTTGTTTGTTTTTTGTTCACAGCTGATGTCAATGGGGATGATGACTGAGTACTACCATTTTTTCTTTACTACCTTGGTAAGTTTTCACTTTCAAAGCTGACTGCATTTATAAGAACATTAAATGGGAAACAGACAAATGCTAAATGAAAAATGTGGCTGCTTTAACAGGCCTATATGCATTTGCTTCTCTATAAAGATAAACAATATACAGTTACTCCCCAGAATTATGCAGACCAGAGTTTTGGATTCAGATTTTTTCAGAGAGCCTAATTGAAAACCCTGCAAATTCCCCACATTTTTTTCTTTTTCTTGGCAATATGTATTTTCATGCATTGTACTAAACTGTATTTTTACATAAATATGAATGTAAATTCAGCTACATTTACATATAAAATATAACTGTATAAATGTTTTGTACTGTTGTGAGAACACAAAGAAAATCCCTTTGGAATGGTTAAATATGCAGGGGTAGACTGGCACTAATTCACAGCCTGGATTTTATTCACCACCTGCGCAGAGGTCTGCTTCTCAGCCGAGAAAGAGTTTATCTTGTTTTTCATTTTGCTCTTCTTAAGAATCTTATCTTGTGTGCTTTAACTGGTGGGTCTCTACAATACAGTACCCCTCCTGAAGAGCCCAGAATAAGATGCGAAACTGATGAACAGTAAATTATTGCCCCAACGTTTTACTGTATTTTTATTACTAATATTTTTATCAATAATCTATTAAAAATAGTCTTTTTTTTTCTTTTTTTTTTTTTTTACCAAAACACAAAAATGCATTTTATCACTATATGTGGGTGCTCTTGGAACCAAACCCCTGCAAAAAGAGGGGGATTACAGTATATGGCGTGCTGAAATACTCAGTGTGTACGTCCTTTGAAGGTATTACTCTTAGATGATCAAGGTGAAAGCGACTGAGAATTTAGAGAGGAGAGGCAGCAGCTTTTATTAGCCCATACAATTAAAAATAGATTGCTTAATTTCCTTAATTTAATTCTTAAACCTTGTCTTTAAGGATCTCTTTGCACTGGACCTGGAGCCATACCGTTATAGTGGTGTTAATATGACAGCGTTCCGCCTGCTGAAACTGGACAACCCCAGTGTTGCATCCATTGTGCAGAAATGGAGCATGGAACGCCAACTAGCCCCACCCAGACCAGAGAGTGGCCTGATGATAGGCATGATGACGGTGAGAATTGTCTTTCATTCATTTGAGCTTCATGGGTGCCAGAGGTACTTTGGATATAACATTTCATTATTTGATCGCCTGCTTCCAACACACCAGCTTCAAGAATTGCCTGTTCACTTGCTGCCAACCCTTTGCAGGTGCCATTGTAACAGAATAATGGATTTTTTTTTATTTTAAAATTGTGGCTTCTAAACCATGAATCATATCATATATTCTACCTATATCAAAATTTAAGTGTAAATTTGAGAAATGTCAGTTCTGTTCCACCTGGCTTAATAATTTCTCAGGTGAAATTGTTTAAAACAAAAATAGCTTAAACTCTTAGCTTAGCCTGTTAAAGGATTTCAGGCCCAAAGGGTACGTTTACAATAAAAGTAAAAACCCTCCAAGCTTTCAATGTGTAAATTAACGTATGTCATAATGCATGGTTAGCCAATATTAGGCGACACACTTTCAGGAGGTAATTGTGAGATTATATTTTAGGAGTCTAAAATAACAGAAATTGTCCCAGAAAAAATATGGGTTCAGCTAAACAGTTTCTTAAACTCACTGTGATGTAGAGGAGGGAAGACAAGGACATGCGAAGTTGCTTAGGACTACTGAATGTCATGGATATTGAAAAGATACTGTCAGGCTTTACTATCTCTGTCTGCTTAGTTTAAAGAGAACAAACACAACACATTACCCTAGCCAGTAGGCATGATGTAGAATGATGCTAGATTCCGGATCAGGATGGGTAATTATTAGGGATGCACCGAAAGGATTTTTTTGGGCCAAAACCGAAAACCGAAAGTGAGGAAACACCCGAAAACAACCGAAAATTAAAACCAAAATAAATTATTATTACTAAATTACTAAAAGAATGAATCTGTTCAAAACTTTGAAGATAATTATTTAGTGTTCAAACAAAGCACAATATAAAATAACATTTGAAATAAAATATTTTCCTTGGCCCCTCTCATAACCAGCCTAAAAGCAAGATAGCTGAAATATTAAACATTTAAAGTGCTGTCAAGTTCTACTTCAATGGGAGACGAACCACGACCGTCCTGATCACAGGCAAGCACTCTAACCATAAGACCACCAGCTCCTCTTGAAGGCAATTGTCTGAATGCTAAATAAATATATTCAAACTTTTGTACAGATTTACTTTTTAATAATTTTATAATAATTTATTTCGGTTTTCAGTTTCGGTTTTCAGCAAGGGCGATTCTTATTTTTGGTTTTCCGTTTTGGCCTAGAAAAATCCTTTCGGTGCATCCCTAGTAAAAACCCTTAGATGTACTGACTATCGCTTTCAACACTGATTCCTGCTCCCATTTTTACCCAATCCAAAATCTCTTCCTATGCTTTCCCACTGGCATCATTCTCACATTTGAAATGATTATGAGGATTAAGCTCTGCAGCTGAGAATCATTCCAGCCTCCCAAAATGCACTATGGATATCTCTAAAGCTTTGCTTTTGCCAATGCCAATGCCAAAGCCATATTGGAGGCTGCAGAAAATAGTGCTATCACTTTGAAGACCTGAATTGAATATTTTGTGTTGTATTTTCCCACCCACTGCAATGATAGCCATTCATAAGGCTCATCATTGTATTTCTGGGATATCGATGTATCTGTCTGCCCAGTTAATATTATGTATGCACGTAGCCTGTACTCTCTCTGTGTAGACAGCAGCTGCTCTCATGTATGATGCTGTGTTCATGGTTGCTGTGGCCTCCCAGCGAGCCAGCCAAATGACAGTGAGCTCTCTGCAGTGCCACAGGCACAAACCATGGAGGTATGGACCCCGGTTCATGAATCTGTTCAAGGAGGTGAGTCACACCACACACCTGCTCACAAGATTTGCCACCTGCTGTTACTGTCTTGAATAAAATGGTATTGACACAAAAGAAAATACATCTCTCCAGTATATCCATGCTAATGTCCTTCAGTTTTGCAACAAGTGTTCTGTACACATTTCATATAATGACAAATTGTTATTTTCTGGAATATTGGTTTTAATGTTTTGTAACAGTAGTTTTATTGATCACTAACCTTGATCATTTGATTTATCACACTTTGTTTTATTTGGTTCACCTGAAGGCTCCTAAAGATATGTAGTCATTTATTGGGGCAAAGACATCATTCAGGGGGAATGTGGAGGCTGAAAATAGGCTTTGATAAATGTGCAGTTTGATGCTTTTAAGTCTCTGGAATAACCCTCCAGCCTGCAGCAAGTACATATAACTCACTGGGCTTGTCTGTGTTCGAGCCTCTGTGGTTTCTCTCTGCTCAAGGTACTCATCACATGAAAGATGACTCTTACAAGAGTTCCTGGAGGTGCATTAGGCTGAAGTTGTGTGAAAGCTAAGCAGTCCTTTAGCACAATTCATCATAGGTTTGTTTAGTAAACACTGGTGTCAAAATCACTTCCTCAGTTTATTGCTGGAAAAGGGTAACTGCAATTAATAAAGACTGGCTTAGTGCTGAATGAGGGTCCTATTATGCAAAGCTCACTTAAATAGGTTTTTTTTAATAGGTCTTTGCATTTTTTATAATATGAGCTTTACAAAACATGTTCGTGAAGTTCTTTGCACAAAATCTCTCTCACATTAAGATATATAACCAAATGTATTATTCACAGTTTCAAAACAGGGTCAAAAACTGTGTCGCTTTTATGCAAATTATTTGGCGGGGTCTTGACTGATGAGGGGCGGTTCTATGCACATTTTGAAATGGATTGCTTTGAAAGGGACTGCAAATGTGAAGAATAAAGCGTCATGAACATGTTTTCTATAGCGCATAGATCTATTTAGCTAAAGTAAGGTTTGCATAATCGGTCACCTTTAGCCACAACTTTGTCCACGCACAGGAATGAGTCCCTTATCATTTCAGTAACCTTGTCCAATAACCCCTTGACCAGGCTATCAGATTTAGATGTATAAAAGAGTGGAACTGTTGGTTTTGGTCCTGCTGTTTTTATCCTGTTGCTCTAAGCCATGTACACAACTGTCTGAAATGAAGCTTAATGATTGTATCTCCTCTGTTTGTGTCTCCTCTATTCTGTGCTGGACAAACCAGGCTCAGTGGGATGGCCTGACAGGACGCATCATCCTTAACAAGACTGATGGACTGAGAAAAGACTTCGACTTGGACCTCATCAGCCTCAAAGAGGATGGCACAACCAAGGTGAGGTGGCTCAGTTTGTGCTCAAGAAAGTGCTGTTGATAGAAGAGCAATTTACTGAATGTTTTCTATATTCTGTTTTTTTTATGATCAAATGATTTTCCTGTTTTGTTATAGCTACCTTGTTTAAAACAGTCTTTTTGTTCATATCAGCTGAATACAGAAAGACAGTGATTGGAGAAATTATTTGCAGCAGCTTATGCACTGACTACTTCATTTTTTCAATTCTTTTCAAAAGCGCGTAATTGATGGTGCACAACGTCGTACTAAACTGTGGACAAAGGTTTGTTCAAGTCTCACTTTAATTCTCCTTGCTCAACTGAATTATCCCAGTTCATACACCCAGCTCCTTGATCCTCGCTTTACCTTTCCTCCTAACTTACTTTTTTCAAATACCTAAACTATTACACAAAATGTAGGAATTTTTCCAACAGAGTATTTTTGAGATGCATAGGAATATGTAAATTACAGTTATTGGCACTGGCTACATTTAAAGCACTCAACTATAGTGTAAAGCCTTATTATTCCACAGTACTTTGATTCTTCAGGAAGGAAAATATCTCTGAAGCTGGCTTGTCAATTGCGCTCCAACACAAACACATTAATCCACCTGCAGATGTTTAGAGAGTGGCACTAATTTATTTATTTTTAATCTAATTTGTTTGAGCAAGTCGCTGCTTGCAGAAATCCCTGGAGAGACGGAGTACTGTATGACATGCATAATGCATAAAGTGTGAGTGGTTTATGGTGCTGTTAATAAAGGTATTATCAAACAGAGGCAGGCAGGCTGTCTTCAGGCACTGCTGCTTCTATTTCTTTCACTGACAGTTCCTGTTAAACCACTAGAGCACACCACTGTGACTGATGACAGTGCTTTTAATTTTTTTTATACCTGTTTAGCCATATAGCAGTGGCACAGTTCTGTTAAATCTGTGTTTTTTTATATTAGTGTATCCGCAATTCAATCCAGAAATACTTTGGTCCCTTAATTTGCTAACTCATAATTCGCAAAAGGTTTTGTCCCATATATATGTGATTGATATGATGGATCATTATCTATAATAAAGTCAGCCAGTGTAATTGTTGGTTTATTTGGTAAATGTGATTTTCTTGAATTGTATAATTTCTTAGGAGTGGAACTGATATCTATTTTCCTACCTTAATCTAATTGTTACTATTCAGATCACAGTAGATGGAACCCTTGTGGAGCCATCGCAAATTTCGCCCAGTGCTGCTGGAACCTGACGATGCCCAAAGATTGTCTTTTGTGTGTCACATATTGCTGGCCCTGACCTACCTTTGTTTGAATGGTAGTACATAGTTAATGCCTCAAAGGTCATGAGGTTGGACACTTTAGGATAAACCTTGAACTAAGAAGTATTCATCCAGAAATATTCACCCAGCACAACAAGAAGACTAAGAATTTGAGGTTATCATTAGACCAAATAAAACCTTTGCTTCTGCTGCAGTGCAAGCATTCTGCTACATGGCAACTTTACAGACTGTGATGGTTTCTCTGACTGTTGCCTAGTCTGACTGGCTCTGTATGCCAAACTCCAATACTTCAAGGACCATGTTAATGTGCATATCTTTTGTATGATCACAGATGTTTGGTGCAGTAAACAAGGTGGCAACTAAATGGAGTGCATTAGCATCTGTCTAGCCTATCACATAACAGCCTCTCTCTACCTCTAAGGAGTCTTTAACATAATTGCTTGGCCTAAGAACTTAAGCACCCCCAGAAATCAACTGTGACGGGTGTGGGGTTTTAATCATGCTGCTTCAGGTATGCTCTTCCTTGATGCTCCCACAAATGATTCCAAAGTCTGTTTTGGTGCTGAGACTGTCTCCAACAAATGTTTTCCTGCTTATGCTTTCCTTTGTAAACAGCTTGTTGGTTTTCTTGTTGTTATGGAACAAAATTATTTTACTCTGTCTTCGAAATAATTGGTTCAAAACTGGGAGAGGTCTGGGCAAACTACACAGCAGGCTCCAGCTGACTGCAGCATCACATATAAGAGAATTGACATTCCTTACCAAGATCACAAGAACTGTTCTTCTGACAGCCATTCAAAACTCAAAATGAACAGTAGAGACTTTACTACAATAGAGATTTTACTACAACTGGCTTCTTCAATGGAACAGTTATTTATGCTATTTGTTTCCCAGGATGCCAAGCTCTGTGTAGTTTCATCGACTCATAACAGGAAATACTGCGCTCAATAAAGACTTAGTTTTGAATGGTATCAGGCAATTATGGTTTTTGCAAAAAAAGACTCTTCAAAATGATTTTTTGAAGTTTTATTAAATGTAAGGGTCTTTAAAGGTCAATCTCTGGGTTTTACGGTTAAATGACTGGGCAGGTTTGCAAAGACTTAGTAGGCAGTCATTTATTTTATTAATGTCTGGAAGCCTCTGGACATTTTTTATAATTTATTTTTTTGTTCATTTTGTCCTGAACATAAAATAATAATTTTTGTAGTCAATTCAAGCACAGATATCGAACTTACAGATTTACCTTCTTTAACAGACGTAAATCGAGATAAGTGGAGTGCATAATCTCAGTCCCTCCTAAGTGGCTGCACTGTGATTTCCAATCAGAAATTCTTAGAGCTTCCTCATTTTTCCTCTGTGCTTGAATGGCTTTTTTGGCTGACTGAAACTTGTTCTCTTAAATCAGGCCACCCTTTGAAATTGTAATCTGTATCCACATTTTCAGACCCTTAAATGATGGATGCCAGCTTTCCCCCACAGTATAAAATTCACACTCATTGATTTAATCTATTGAAATGGATTTATCAGAGGCAGAGATGCAGTAAAGAGCATTTTCTGCCCTTCTTAGCTTCAATGGTGAGACACAGAGGCATGAATCTGCTGAGCCTTGGTAGCAAGAAATGCTAAATCTTTGGGAGATTCATAATAAAATAATAAAATAATAATCAAACTTAATTTCTCCTCCCAGATTAATTATTTGTGTGCTTGATTTTACTTTATTTAGTAAGTAAGCCCTGAACAGTTGTCTAATGGCATACTGCTTTGAAGTAAACCTTTATTTTTCTAATGCATTTAAAAATTCTGAAAGTGATTTAAAAAGGATGTTACAAGGTTGAAGTACAGTACTTAGGCTGATAGATGGCTCAGCCACTTTCTGCTGTTTAGTCTGCTGCATCTCATTTTAAGACAAAACTACACTTGAACATAAACTCATCAAATACATCAAACAATCTTATAGCCCTTGGGGCTGTCCTCTCACATACACTTTCATATGACATGCTTTCCTTTAATTCCCTCTGAACTTGTTTTCTCATTCCCCATTGGTGTTTAAATTCTTCTGAAGTAATAGTACTTTATTATCTAACAGAAGCAGAGGCAGTATAGAGTAAATATTGTTTATCTTGTGAGTCTTATTTGAAATTGATGCCCATATGTCTTCCCTGCAGTTTTCTTACATGCTACCCATCATCAGTGTTCCATACCTTAAGGATTTATATTTCATTACCCATAGATTGGGGTGTGGAATTCGTATACTGGACTGAACTTGACAGAAAAAAAATCAAGCTCTACAAACGTCACAGATTCCCTGGCCAACAGAACACTGATTGTCACCACAATCCTTGTAAGACTGATTACAAATTATTAGAGTTCAAACAAGTATACATACCCATCATTTGTAATTTGTGCAATCAGCTAAATTCATATAGATTTTCATATAGATTTTTTTTCAGTAACAATGATAATATTTAAATCTGTTTATTTATTTATTTTTATTACAAAGCTATAAAAGGAACCTTTTTATTCGAAGCATTATGATGAGCATCTAAAACTAGGCTCTCATGCTATTTATGCACACTCTTCTACCCCACAATATTAAAATGCACAGTTAGTAACATTACACAGTGTGAGTGCATGTGTTACAGGACAGCAAAGGATTCTTTTTTCTTATTCAATATCTAATCAAGCATGTTCTGTTGATATTCAAAAAGTATTTTAGTGGCAGTAATTCATACAATTAATGTCATGTTATAAATGAACAATTAACTTGGAACTTGTGATATTGATTTGTAAAGTAAATTTGGTGCAATGTTTGCAGGAAAACCCATATGTAATGTATAAGAAGTCTGATAAGGTGCTATATGGGAATGATCGATTTGAGGGCTACTGTCTGGACCTGCTAAAGGAGCTCTCCAACATACTGGGATTTAATTACGAAGTTAAGCTGGTGTCAGATGGAAAGTATGGTGCACAGAACGACAAGGGAGAATGGAACGGCATGGTCAGGGAGCTTATTGATCATGTGAGTGACACACATTAAAACACACATTGGCTGATATCTCATTTGAATACATACAAAAATATTAGACCAGTGCAAAATGAGTTCCTGTGCTTGGTTATGACATTTGTCTTTCAGTCATTAACCCTCTGACTGTCCTCGTTTTTGCTACCCTTTCAGCGTCCTCGTGGCCAAAAATGGCCACCAACAGATTAAGTCTGTGATTTTTATTATATTTATGCTTTTTTGCTATTTTCACTGCATAAAGTGTTTAATTAACATCAGTACTTGTCATAAGTATAAAATTTACATTCTTTTTTATTTTTTTATCCTTCAAATACCAATTTGTTTGCACCATGCACTTGTTAGAAAACAACCTCAAAAGTGTCAATTTTCTATATTCTCAATGCTATGTCTCAATGCTAGATATGTAACTGATTAACAACAACACTGATTATTATGCATTGTTTATTTTTTGCAGGTAAAACAAAGTAAAAAAACTCTCACTCTTTGTGGCCAAAAATAGCCACCTCCTGTTTACACTCCCAAAATGTTATAAATATATATAAAAAAAATTTCAGTTTTCACCAACTTGATTTCTTAAATTAGCATCAGTCCCTGTCATGAACGTGAATATTTTTAAAAACGAAAACGGAAAATCTCCGTTTTCAAAAATACCTGTTTATGTGTGGACATGGCCTAAGTTTTGGGAGGGGCATTGGCCTCTGAATATGTGATTCACTTTGAATTTTCTTCACCTTTTAGATAGCTGATCTGGCTGTGGCTCCTTTGACCATCACTTATGTGCGGGAGAAAGTCATCGATTTCTCTAAGCCTTTCATGACGCTGGGGATCAGTATCCTGTACCGCAAACCCAATGGCACCAACCCAGGGGTTTTCTCTTTTCTCAACCCCCTCACTCCTGATATCTGGATGTATGTTTTGCTGGCGTGCCTGGGAGTTAGCTGTGTGCTGTTCGTCATTGCTAGGTACAGTGAGAAATCTATTGGGTTTATAACTTGTTTAGTGTAGTTTCTCAGATGTTGGATTTTTCTTTATGCTTTTTGAGTAGTTATGTATTATTGGCAGTTCTAATCATGATAGAAATGAGGGAACCTTGCAAAGCAGAAAATTGAGCTGGCCCCGTGTCACAGTCTCAGTATGCAAAATTACTGAATTTGGTTTGCTTCTACTTGCAGCAGTTGTAGAGATAATCTGTCTTTGATACAGATTTTACATTTGTTTGGCTCTCAGATTGGTGGGAACCCTCATTTTTCTAATTACAGTCAAACAGGAATTTGGAACCAGTTTTGGCTTATATTTTATTTTACTTCTCCCACTGTTTTTCTTGATACCTGTAACTGAAATCAGGAGATTGACCTGTGCCAATCTGTTATCAAATCTACAAAATATATTCTGAAATTGCATGAGATGTTTCTTTTATAAGTAAAACAGCTGGAGACTATAACATGGATTACACAGTACAGTTTAACAATGATAAAAGAAGTATATGCCGGAGTTGTAGAACTAATTATTGCCCTTTCGGGTGTAGAGTAGCAGATGAGCCCAATCGCGGAGACAAGCGAAACACTCAGGCCATGCAAAAAAATAGATTTCCTACTGGTGGCAACGGGCTTTTATTATAATCACTTTTGAAATTACTCATTTGCACATTTATTATCGTAATTATACTCATCATGGTATGTCTGACATACCAGCCCTGAAAATAATCTTATGGAACCTTATCTTACCTTGAAGCATTTCCCTTTTTCATAATGGAGCACAATGTTCCACTATTATTAAAGCACAGTATTAAAGAAGAGTGTCAATTTAAGGACTACTTAAAAGCCTGCTCAGAGTTTAAAGAAACACCGCTGTCAAACTGAAAATGCAAATTATCTGCAGTATATTTATGCAACGACCAGTGAGATTATGTTTCCATTTTTTTTTATTATAGAGAAGAGTAGGTCTTACAAGGTCAGTGAGAAACACATGCTTTTATTGGAAATAATCTGTAGTGTGGCATGAAAAATGCTTTATGAAAATCATCAAGAATTGAATTATTGTGCAGTTTAAACATTTACTGTTTCTTTCAATGTCAGGTTACTGTGTGAATGTAAAGCTTACATTTGTAGCTGTGGCCTCCTTGTTTCACTCAATTCATTTGAAATTTCATCTTGACATTTTAATTAATCACTCTATGAAGCTCACTTTCACCTTGACATAATATTGACCTTCTTTTTGCACAAGACAGAATATTAGATTCTATAATTATGAAGAGGATGGTTTATCCATTCAAACAGAATAATAATGAATTGTCTTCTTTTATAATGCAAAATGTGAGAGCTCTGTTTTCTGGTATGCTTTTGTGTTGCTTGTATTCCATGTCTTTTGTCAACAGATTCACACCATATGAATGGTATAACCCTCACCCCTGTAACCCGTCTTCAGAAGTGATGGAAAACAACTTCACGCTGTTGAATAGTTTGTGGTTTGGAGTTGCAGCACTCATGAGGCAAGGTAAATCTTCATTCAGCTACACTATCTTGGCTTCTTTCCCAATTAAAGTCTGTCTGAAAAAATTAATTATGCAGGAATAATTATCTACTGAAATATAAAGTACCAGGCTCAGATATTCCTTAGTGGTACTATTGAAAGTCCTGGGAAGCCATGACTTTCTGATCACAATAGCAACTTCCGAACCACTTCTGTCCATGCACATTAATGTATGCTTCAAACCAAACATTTAATTTAACATAAAAACATGTATTGTCTAACAAGTCCCCAAAGTCCCTAATGAAGAATATTTAGTATTGATGGTAGGTGTAGCCCAAATTAAACTATGTAGGTAGATCTCTATGGGGCAGGTTTTGAATAGATTTTTTTACATCGACATTTAAGCAAATACATATTTTAGTATTTTACACCTGACATTAATCAAACATTATGCATGCAGCCAAAGGAAGCAATTTTACTTTCTACTGAGGCCATAGACCATGTTCATAGTTATTTGAAACACTAGATTTAAATGAACACCCTATTTATTAGCATTTAGTCTAGCCTCATATTCTTAGCCTGCCTCTTCTGTAATGAGGCGGTTCTGGCCCATTGGAGAAACCCTCTAGTTCCAAAACACAGGACATACAAATAAATAGATGATGTGTCAGGTGTGCAGGAGAGTGTGAAGCAGCAAGTATTACTTTAATGAGCACAGGAGATACAAACAAATCACTATGCAGCATATTCTGACCTGGCAAGATTTTCCCCTGGAATATTGGGCAAATGGATTTTGGTATAGAGAACTGCTCAGCCTTGGAAAACGGTGTTCTAATGAAAATTTTAAAAGTTCATCACCGTATAAGATTTTATGTAGGTTGTACATTCTAACTAAAATGAGACTTTTGCAGCAGTGAGTGAAATCTTAGTACAAAGACAGTCTCAGTGATTTCTGATATTTTGTTGAGAGTAGATTCACAGTGCATTTCCATAACAACTGAAGAAGCCCACACACACACACACACACACACACACACACACACACACACATTTTGTTTCTCCTGCCCTTGATGTAAGAGGTCAAGTAAGGTAGTGATGAGAAACACAGTGCTAATATATTCTTATTAAGAACTTACTTTAGTTTAACAAATTGTTTATGTTCACTTTACTGCATGAAACTGCATGGGGTGAGTGTTTGCTTACTGCATCCGTCCATAAATAGAGATGTTTGATGTACTTTGCAGACCAAAATTAATAGACCAACCTGACAAGTCAAAGGCTTGCCAGAGAGACAAGCCAGAGGCCACCAGCTGAGTTTGGTTTATCGGTCTTCTTCACAGTCATGCCTTAAACAGACTTTAGGTGATGAAACAGTGTCTTGTCATTACATCCTTTACAGACCTTACTTATTGTGCTGTAATTGTAACATTAAATCATATTTAGACACATTTCAGTTGTCTCTCAAATCATTCATAGACAAGTCAAACACTAAATATGGACAGTCAATATAAGACTTCAGAAACAGACAGCTGGAGACATATTTGTAACTTACCATCTGACCTGTGATATTTTTAAGAGTTTGCCTAGTTTAGCAATATTTCTATGTAATATACTATGGATTTTAAGCACAGATATTTAGGGACAATCTGTGTAGAACAAAATGCATGTGCTTTACGACCTAATTGTTTCCATCCAGGAAAATGGCTTAAATGCATGCAGGCTGACTCAACTCATTCCTAGATTTGTCCAACAATTAAGCTGGACTAAATAAGTGTATCCTCAGAAATAGACATCTGGAGATGCATTTGTAGTTTCATCCATTCTTTCTGAATGGAAACAATTACTGGTGATAAAACTGCTCATATCATACTTTTTCTGTGTTTTACACAGATTTTTCCCAGGTTTCTGCAAGTGAAATCCAGTAAAAATATGAAATAGAAATATTGCTACATGTATGCTGCATGCAAGTAAATCTTGTACATTGAATTGACATCATAAGACTGTAAACCTTACCCAAAATACATGACAGGAAGCTTTGTGAAATGTTGTAGTCAATTGGCTTTGGCAGTAGTAGCCAATATATAACATTAGCTATTGTATAGTGCTAAATTTGTGCATAATTGTAGTAGCTCTGGCTGCTAAATTACACTATATGCACAAAAGTCCTGGAACTTATGTTTTTCAGGGTTTTAACTAGGCCCCATACTTCCAGTGGAGGACAGTCATAATGCTTGAACATACCCAAGACATTTTGGCAAAGCCATGTACTGTCAGTGTAATGGTCGATGTAATGGTCCCAATACGTTTTGATCATAGTGTAGCTTTTATTTCAGTGGATCCAGTGATATACAGGGGAAGAGTGCCTACTGGACAGAACATATCAGGTTATAAAAAGCACTATTTTTTTTCCAAATGCAGACAAAACAGCTTAGATCCAGAGGTTCTTTTTAGAATATGTCTGAAACTACAAAATCACTAACAAATGACTCAGATGTCTGTTTTCATGTTATTTTGTTATTAGTTCATTAGTTCTGGTCTCAGAGATAATCAGTAGTCTTTAAGACAACAGAGAGGAAGATCCTATTTATCTTATGTAAAGACACCAGAGTGCCACCTTTTTGGAAGCTTCATGTGTCTTGGCCTCTACCACCACAAATTCTAGTTAGCAAACCTACTCCTCAGATTCATCATTGCTCTCCATACAGAAATTCAAACCAAATGCAGAGTAAAAATTATATATCTTCTCTGTTGCACACCACTCCAGGTGTTGGAGTATGCAGTTCAGTTTTCTTTACATCACCCCAGTTGTAACAGCACCACTACTCAAACCTTCACAGACATCCTTAAATGCACATGCAATGTGATACTGAATCCTTTTGTATTTCTGACTTGGCAGCATTATTTTACAGCTTGGTATGTTGGGAGGAGAATTTTTTAAAAGACCATTAGGTCAGTCCATTGCCAGACTGTCTCCTGGTTCACATGCTTTGACTGAGTTCTTTTTGGAATTGCAGCATCAATTTCTTTGTTTGACAAAAATTGCTGATGCTCACTAGTAGCTGCCAACTTTCAGACATTGTTAACAATGTTGGTGCTTTTATCTGAAGTTACATCTTTTTTATTCTCATTCTTGAAGTCTTGAGTAGGGTTAAATGTGCCAATGTGTTTGTATAGCGTGTACCTTGTTATTTCCTTACTACTGTTTTAACAGGCTCTGAGCTGATGCCCAAGGCTCTGTCTACCAGAATTGTTGGAGGGATTTGGTGGTTCTTTACACTAATCATCATATCATCCTACACTGCTAACCTAGCTGCTTTTCTCACGGTGGAGAGGATGGATGCTCCGATCGATTCAGCAGATGATCTTGCAAAGCAGAGTAGAATTGAATATGGGGCTGTGAGAGATGGCTCAACCATGACTTTCTTTAAAGTAAGCTTTCACACACACTTTAAAGTATCACATATATATTCTTCCATGGTTCCTTAAGATCATAGTAAAAGCAGAATGCCCATAATGGATTGATTGATTTCTGAGTATAATTTTTACAATAATCTTGTCTATCCATAAGGGTGTATTGATGTTAAGGATATGCTGATAAGATTTTCACACAGCTCATACCATTCAATGCAGTAGGAGAGAAATCAGTGCACCAGTGTTTAAAAATAAATGACATTGTATCCTAACAGGAAATCCTGAACAAGAAAAGGTTTCATCAGGCTACAGTTGCTTTTCCATTTCTAGAAAGATGACCTTACTATAGGGCAGAGTCTACTTTGCATCCGTAATAATGCTGCTGTGTTCTCCATTCTACAAAATATCTCAGCAAAATTGACTTCTAATCATCCTCTTGTCTGAACATCAGTAATCTATCTCAGTAATACCAGTAATCCACCTCAGCAAATCCAGTGTTCTGTTTTAATGTATTGACCGTGTGCAGGCTATAAATGTGCTGCTTACTCTAAGAGTATAGAGTATAGAAAGACACATACAGAAATAGAGAAAAGGGGGGAGGAAAAATGCAAGTGAGAGATAGAGTTTGGTAGTAGCACCACACACACACACAGGCTGCAAATCAGTGGCAACTTTCCTCCATTTGACTCATCCTTAGAGGTGGTGGGGGCAGAGTTGTTACACAGCACACCACTGTGGGTTCTGCCTGCTCTATGTCCTTGTTAAACTGATATGGATAGCCATGTAAGATATGGTATCAACTTTACAGAGCGAACTTAACAGAAGTGATTGCTGTTCCCGATTTCAGAAATCGGTCAAACTTCTCTGTGTTTTCTGTCTGCTGTCAGAAATCTAAAATTTCAACGTATGAAAAGATGTGGACTTTCATGAGTAGTAGGAAGAACACAGCACTTGTAAAGAACAACAGAGAGGGCATCACACGTGTCTTAACAACAGACTATGCTCTCCTGATGGAGTCCACCAGCATAGAGTACATCAGTCAGAGGAACTGCAACCTCACCCAGGTTGGCGGACTCATAGATTCCAAAGGCTATGGAGTTGGCACCCCAATAGGTAAAAAAAAAGATTTTTTATTATAAACAATATCTATGAAAACATTTTATTGCTCTATACATTGTGGGAAGAATTTACCATGCATGGACTACTAGAAATGGTGAAAAAAGATACATTCAGAACAGTGTTAGAAGTGTTGGTTTAAAACATACTCTCTGTCTACATTTTTATCCACATCTGTTCTCTAAAATGAGCCACATAAGACTTGCTTCTATCCCCAGGGTCACCATACCGAGACAAAATAACCATTGCCATCCTGCAGCTACAGGAAGAGGGTAAACTGCATATGATGAAGGAGAAGTGGTGGAGGGGCAATGGGTGCCCTGAGGAAGACAACAAGGAGGCTAGTGCCTTGGGTGTGGAGAACATTGGGGGCATCTTTATTGTTCTGGCTGCTGGTCTCGTCCTGTCTGTGTTCGTGGCAATAGGAGAATTCATCTACAAGGCCCGCAAAAACAGCGACATTGAAGAGGTGAGGAGGATGGAGTGGGAAAATGTACCTTGCTGTGTGTTCATTATGTGTGTGCTTCTGGAGAGCTGAATGGATTGTCCAGGTAAAAAATCAATTAGAGCAATTGCAATAGCCAACATCTTCAGTAGGCTGCCTATTCATGCTCAACATCTTACACTTAGGTTGCTTGATGATGAAGCTTTATATATTTTACATTTCTCATGATCAGTATTTTAGTGCATTTTATGTTTCTGTTGATTTGTCCATTTATCTGGTATTTCCTCTTTATGTTTTGTGTCTTTCATCTGCATGCGAAGGCCTTCTGTTTTTTTTATGGCGTGCAGTCACGGCAGCTGCAGAGATGTGACTCCACCTCTTCCACTGGCACCTCCTTATCCACAGATTTAGAGAGTGGACGCCTTCTCGGGGACGACATATGCTCCTCACGTTAATCACTTCTGCTCTCGTCTCACTAGCTTTGGAAGGGGTGCGTGTGACCTCATGAATCACCCCTCCATGTCAACAAATATCACTCCACTTTACCCTTAACCCCAATCTAGAGCACTATGATTCCTTCATAGTAAACAAAAAGGCTTATCAATAGGGTTTATTCCCTGTCTATCCCTTGACAGAAATTAAAAATGTATTTATTTTTCATTAGTGTAGGTCGAGATTTTGCAATTTCTGTTTTAGTTTATGTAGTCTGAATCTAGTTTTGTTTCTTGGCATGCGTATGACACCCGGTTACTGCTCATCCAATGGTTTAGCTACTTTTTTGTTCAAAAGGCCACAAAGCTACAATTAGCTAGATTGCAAGGTAATTCATTGAGGAAAATCCAAGATTGTCCCAAAAGCTAATTCATGAGCAAAGAAATATGCTACACTGCTGAATCTAATATCCATTAGCCTCCTGGAATCCTTCTGGCTGTGGCCTTTGTGTACTAAGCTGTATTAAATAATCTTATCATGATGGAGTGTATCACAGAGGGCATTCTGGCTCTCACGGTCAAAATTCTGCTGAGAGAGAAATATGCTTTTTTTCACGTGGAACTGAATTGTTACATGTCTGAGGTTTAAAATTCTGAAAAGAAAACAAGACAAATCATCCTTTAAGTGGAAGTAAGATAACATCGTTCCAAATCATTAAGCAAAAATTAGGCATTCATTATCTACTTCTTTCTTGTGACCTAACAAAGTATAAATTAAAACAGCAATTGTTTGCCCTTTCTGCATGTGTTACATTTGAGCAGGTAACCGATTTTTAACAACTATGTGTGATGTATGTAAAGAGGACCAGGCAACGTTTGACATGAAACAAACAAGATATTTGCAAGAAACAGATTACTAGAACTGGACAATAGGTCTAGCAGGGGACTATGTCTTTTGGCTAGTGGAGGATTTCAATTTAGAACTCAGTTTTATTCGGATTTAGGCTTAATCTCTGTATGGGAAACTAATGCTGATAGAGTCACACACTTGATTCAGGAAGATTTTTGGTAATTTTGCTCTGTGGACCATGCCCTGCTATGTCCAGCTTGAGTTCTAAAGGTCTCCATATATTCCATATATACTCCATATTCCAGGAATTTGCATACATTTATCTTGCCTTCTTTTAGGATTCAAAATTCAAAATTCACCACCCTTGAAGTTCCATAGGAGACAGGTTCTCCAGTCTTTTTCTTTCAGAAGACTTATTAGTTAAATCTGTTTTATTGCCCCCAACTGAATGGTTATTAAAAAAAAACTAATTAGCTTACACTCACTCTTGTATTACAAAAAGTACCTTACAGAAATGTGACACCTGTCTGCAGGAGGTTTTTATTAGAAGTTGTTATTTTGGAGGTACACTTTATAGAGAAATGTATTGGGACACAGCACATTCTTACTTCTTACTTCCAGTAAAGGGCAATCTTTTTGATTCAGTTTACCAAGATACCAACTTTTTGAACAGTTTGCTGGAGTCTCTTTTCTATTACAGCATGTGCACAAAGCAAGGTTCATACAATAATGTGTTTGGTGTGGAAGAACTTGACTGGAGTCCTGTCTTCAACCCCATCCATCACTTTTAGGATGAACTTGAATGGAGATTGGGAGCTTGGCCTGCTCGTCCAATAGCACTGCCTGACCTTATAGTTGCTCTACAGAATGAATGGTCCCAAATTCTCAGAGAAACAATCTTAAATCTTGGGGAAAGGCTTCCAAGCAGAGTGGAAGCTGTTATAGCTGCAAAGGGGAGACCAACTCCAAATTAAAGTCTGTTTATTTGAGGGCGATTTCAAATAAACAGACATTAACATCCCTGTTAGTGTCACAGGGCATGCCCAAGCGTGTATGATCTAATAAAATGCTTAAAGTCTTAGACAGAGGTCAATGTCATAGACAAGACAAGTTTTTCTTGCTATAGAAAGAACTAAGGTGTACCTTCTCTTTGACAGTGCCTCTCTTTCAGTGAGGTGATAGAGGAACTTGGAATCTCCTTCAGATGCCACAAAGCCATGAGGAAAAGAGGAAGAACACGAGGAAGAGCAGCACTCACAGGAGTCTTATGCAATTCCAAACGCATAATGAGAAAAGAGACTATGGCCTAGAGAGACATTTTACCACCTAGATTGGAGCTACCTTTGACTTCTTGAATTTGAATTTAGTTTGCATTGCATTTACTTTGTTGTGAAACACATCTTGAAATAGTATTGCATTTTTGGACAAAAATGGAAAGTAATCGTAACTGGGTGTATATCAGTTGCCCCAACTGAAGCAGTCCATTGTACGTGGTGCAGTAGCATTTGTTGTGCTATTCACACTTTTCTGAATAAAAACAATTTTACATATTTTAAACTGTGTTGTAAATCTGTGTATATTCTGGAAGCTATTCTGATCTAGATATTGAGTGAAAAAGCACATGACTAAATTAGGGAGAATATTGAGTGAAATAAAATAAAATAAAAAAGAGTGGGCAATTGTTTCTATATGAAAAGAAATGATGTAGCAAATAAAAACTTAGGTAACAATTTGCATTTCACTCCTACTGCCACAAGATTTCTTTTGATTTATTTGCCTGTCCAATGCAGTTAGTTTTGTTCTCATTTGCATTTAAAGCATTATTTAATTTTCATTCCAATGTGAATAAGGGTTAGGGTTAAATCACCTTCATCAGTCCATGAGGACAAAGCATTATATGGAGCTTCCATCTGCAGGTTATTAACTTTTAAGTTGTGAGTCTGTGTGTGTGTTTGTAGGTTTCTCACAGGCTTCTGACAGCTGCTATACAAAATGAAACGCCTCTGAGAGACTGAGAAAGCAATTCAAACAGAAGCAGATAAGATATGCTTAGGGCCTTTCAGAACTACTGGCAAGTTCCAAAGCTGCAGCCTGGAGATTCAACTGAATCCAACAAAGTAAAAACTTTGCTCTGAAATAACTACAATTATTAACTGTCCTAAAATATGTTTCCCCTCTGTTGTGGTTATGAGACAACTTGTATAGTTGAAGGATTGCTTTAGAACCAAGAAAGGTGGGAGATAATATATTAAATATTCTCACACAAAATATAAAGCAGCAGTTATCACCCTTCTGCTAAATCACTGAGTTGTAACAATCCCACCATAGCCAGAGGTCAGTAAAAGATTAGATCTGATATCCTGCCACCCAGGACTCCCAAAAACCCAATGGCTGAGTGGGGAACAACTGATAACGACAAATATTATTAGCATGTCCTTACAGAGACTGCTTGCGGAGAGCATGCGCTGTGTTAACTTTGACAGAATGCAGTATTTGTATTTTCACAGTTCCTCCCACAGTGTAGGGTTTTTATATAATCATATTTTCTTTTTGTCTAACAGTTGTCCCTAAGGGTAAATTAAACTAAATTGCCTTGGAATTAAGACTTTAAAAACTCAAAGAACAACCAATCAAAACACATGTGATCATACTAAGCAATATATCAAACCAAATCAACAGAATAAATTGGATCCTCGTGATGTTATGCAAGGTTGTTAGGTATCCCATTTTGTCAGATTCATTTGCCCTGACAACAAACGTGAGTTTCTCATAGATTTCTGAAAGCTATATTCAGTTTCTCTCTTAACACTTTCTGACTTAACACAGGGAAGATTCCCTCTGGATTCAATACATGAAAGTATTACAGAAGAAGAGAATGAGGCTTCAAATATAAGAACTATTTACAAATGTTTCCAAATGCACAAAATAGATAAATAAACAATAATAAATATGTGCTTATAAACAACATGGTAAAAAAGTAGATATACAGGTAATAAAAGAAATAACAGCAATAACAACTAAAAAAATATTATTGTAATAAAATTACTTTAAATATTTAAATTACATGTAACAGATAACTTTTTATAATGAGAACATGAATATCAAAGACTATGAGCTACTAGCTGACTGAGGAAGAAATCAGATGTGTTCTTATGTTTTTAATTTCCTTAGGTAAACCTTTAGTTTGAATTTGTTTCTAAAAGGGAATTTAAAAACAAAATCTCTTTCCTAAAAAAATGTGTATACTGATTCTAAAATGCAATTTATTCCAGAATTGAACTGTATTGACTGGGTTTTGGGCTAGGGGTGACAACATGGAAAAAATGTCATGATGAATGATCATCATGTCATTAGCATCAAGTCATGATGATACACACATGAAGACTGAATATGTGGGTGTGCAAATGCCCATCAAAACCACACTCTTTGGCAGCACTAAATCCAGTGAAGAACTAATAATGAAACATGCAGCTGTTTACTCTTTTTCCTTTACCGAAAATTCATGATATGCTCTGATCTTATTTATAAAATTAATCATGATGGTGATAAAATATTGTCATAATTCCCACTTCTGATTCCGAAATATATGTTTTGTCTATTTTTGTTAAGTGGGAATGCCAGAATCACACTCGCCATCAAAGAGTTATTCATCAGAGTTACTGGCCTATTGTTGAGACACAAAGGTGATGCAAGGGCTTATGCTATAACACAGGGCTGGGCAATTAATTTCTATTTGGGTCACATGAAAAATCTGAACTGTTTTGGAGGGCAGAACCAATGATAACTTTAATTTAATTCTGCTCAGTATTAATATCCTCCCGTTGTAAAAAGCAGTAAATTATACACTTTGAGAAGCTGCCAACAGGATTGTTCAGGAGTTGAGTGTCCCTGTTAAATTTTGCCACGCAAGGTTGTTCCCCAGCCATGCTACAGGGAAAATGCTCTGTGACAGCGGATTTTAATAGTGCATGCCTATGGAGGCTCTCTATGGTGGGGAAAAATTGACACACACATTTAAATGAGTCCCAAACTGGCTGTCATGTAGTCATTGGGTCCTCCAGGTAACTGGCAGTTGGTAAAATCACAGGCAATGTTTGTAGATGGAAGTAAGAATTTTACTAAATATGAAGATAAATGTACCAAAATATTCAGTTAATATAAATCAGGCCAGAACCTGTTATTGACATCTATGACTTTGTAGGTCTGTTCAATCAGCTCTCTTTGTAAAATTATTGAGAGTACTTCAGATATTTTGGGGTTCATTATAGTACCTGAACACAAACAATTTGGCTGCAGGTGCAGCTTCGCTTTCCATCATTCTCACAGGGTGAATTAATCCATAGGAGGTCAGGCATCTGAAACCAAATGCGCCATTAGTAGTAATGACCATCTTCTCGTGCTGAACAATAGGCGTCCCTGTGAGCAAGCACCTTAGCTAGCAGCATTAATTGCCACCCCCTTTAATGCAGATTGCCACAGAGAGCCTGTCTATGAGCAGTGAAGTGCCAATTAGTCTATAATCACAAACACTACATTTTTATCTCTTCAATGCTTTCAAAGTCTAACTGTAACTCTGACACTGCGGTTGTATTCTGTTTATCCATTGGGTGATCAGGGGCTCCATTTGGGACATCATGGCTATGGAGGTTGCAAACAGACAAAACATGGAGAAACACAAATACTGAGAAAAAAACACGGAGCAAAACACAGCAGACTCATTAACAGACTTCAATACACTAAAGTTCAGGTGAGTTATAGAAAGAAAAAAAAAACGTCATTGTTTTTGTGGTTTAATTAAAATAAGCAATACACAAGTGTGACTATGGATTCAGCCTTCAATCCTTAACAATAAACGGCTTGGAGACAGTGAGTTAATGTCCCCTCAGTGGTTCAAAAGTAGTGTGCTGGTCAATGAATAAAGAGAAACAGAGGATGGCTGATTTAAGTCCACATTGTGATAAGATATAATTTTTAAAAAAGGGGTTTTTTGCCTATAAAAATTTGTTTGTATGTCTCTGAACACTGTTTTTTTAGCAACCATACAAACACACTGACTCTAGTTTTTAGTTTTTTAAAGAACCATCCACATTCTTTGAGGGACCAGAATTGGATCTTCAATAACATCACCCTAAAGAACCCTAGTTTTGGATGTAAAACTGTCCTGTCCCACATCTAGAACAAACAATGATGTATGGTATATTACAACCTGAGAGAACTTTGCACAACATGTTTCCTTCAAGTGGTAAACAACCTGTAATAAAACGACTTTGTTTAACCATGTCAGTGTTTATCACTGTACCAGTCTGCGTGCCTGTAAGCAATAGAGAATGACTGACTATCTGGTGGCTGTTGGCCTTGACCCCTTGGACAGCAGGTGGATGAGAGGGAAGCAGAGGGAGCTATTAAATAAAGCTTTCTGAGCAGGGACTCAGCCCAGAGATTAGAAGGATCAAGCTTCAATAGATGGGATTAAAAAATGTGGCCTGAATGATGCAGTCATTAAATCTTACAACACAATTAGTGAAAGCACAATTGAGTGTGTTAAAATGTAAATAAGGTAATTCGGAATGATTGGGTATAAAATGCACCATTGTGGAGACAATGGGAACCAGTGGTCTTGAAATCTCTAGTACAAATATAGATGATTTAATACCAGCACACACCAGTGTCCGCTCTTTTTTTACTATGATGATCATAGTATGTATAATCAGATGTGTTCTTATACAAACAGATTTAAACATACATTTTAGATCAAAACCTTTTTAAAAACAAACAAAAAATATGTAATGAAATACCATAAGGTGGTATATTCATAAACATTTTATGTAAGAGCTCTCTGAGAGAGAGCATTTGAGGGTTTTCGGTTGGGAACATTAAACTACTCTTAGTGGGTCTATTTAGATCATTCAATTACTGAGATATTAAAACATAAGTCGAATGTACTTCTTTAAAAGAATATAATCATGATTACGCACTGTCAGTCCTACCTACTTTGGTCAGTGTCTCTAATTCAGTCTCTCCCTCCACTTGTGGGACTAATAAATCTTTTACTTGCCTTGCCATAAAATATCAGTGGTCACCAACCATATTAATAGAAGTCTACAAATTCTTCATTTATTCTGCCTATAGGCAACATCCTGGACACCAACACACTCTTTCTCTAACATGCTGGGGTCATTAACTTAGGGCTGCTGGTGGCCTGGTGGTTAGGGTACCCTGCATTCAGAAGGTCGTGAGATCCCAGCACCACCAGTGGCTGAGGTACCATTGGGCACCATTGTTGGCATCCCTCTGCTTCACTTGATGAATTGGTTTAATGCAGAGGACTCAAGAAGTACTTACCCTGGGATTGTAAAACAGTGAATATAATCAACCTGATCCAGTATACCAAAATCTATATGTTCAAAACACCTTCTGAACTGGAAGGAGAAGATTGTAGGTGAAGCTAGACCTTCCTGAAGAGAGAACTCCAGGAACGTTACTAAACATGACTATAGATCCAAAGTGATTTTTGGGTAGGTTTCCAAGTAAATTGGATTAAAGCCAAGTTATGGACTAAATTGCCATTTTAATCATAATTCCCCACTGTCAAGCTTTTTTAGTTGGGTCTGTGAAAAAATTCTGGTAAAGGAATGAAAACAGCCGTGCAGAAGTCCCTGTTCAGCAATGCTGGATTTCCGTATGCTTCAAACAGGCATGAATCAGATAAGATTCCAAGGAGGCTTTTCGTTAATCTCAACATGTACTAACAGCTTAAGGTTTTTTTTTCTTTTTAGTATTTTGATTAATTCTGGGATTAGGTTTAGACCTCTGTAATGCTGTTTGCATGGCCTCTAATCTGCTAACCTCATAACTCTTAATCAAAATTCTGGGCGTTTTTTTTTTTGTTCTGTATTTTAATCTTGAATGAACAGTGGATTATGTCTCTGTCCTGTCTATCCCCTTCCCATCAAGTGACTTCACCTGAATGACAGATCGAGAATGATTGGACAGGATACTCTAAGGATTCTGAGCTCCATCCATCATCCATCAATGCAGGCCTACAGCATCAGCTTGGGCAGAGTGAGGGAATGCCAAAATCACCTCATATTTCAATTCAAACAGGAAGAATGTGTACTCTTTACTTCTGATTCTCCTTGAATTTGCTCATCGTTGTATCCTGATACCGAAGAAAAGAAAATACTGTCTGCTTATTTTCATTGCAACTATCTGAGAGACAGCAGCATCAGGTTCCTTTATCTATACCTTGGCATTAGATATTACATAATTATTTCCTTAATTAGAGGCTGCTCACAGATACAGCCTCTCAAAGAGCTCAGCTTGGCAAAGCAGCTGATTAGAAAACATTGTCGGAATCACAGGAACCGCCTAATTATGGTTTAGATTGTACCTGACCGACTGCTATCAGTTTGTAACAGTTAAGTGAAAATCCTCAGCCCCCACCAAAATAAAATATGGTGTCCCACAAGGCTCTGTTTTAGGACCACTTCTATTTACCTTGTACATGCTGGCCTTAGGGGCGATCCTCTTACTAAATGCAGATAAAACTGAGGTCCTTCTTCTAGGTCCAAAAGCTGCTAGAAACAAACTGGCAAGTCTAATGCTTGATCTCGCTGGTTACTCAGCCTCTCCTACATCTACTGTAAAAAAACTCGCCATTACTTTAGACCCTGATCATTCAATCGACACTCATATAAGCAATGTCACAAAATTAGCTTATTTACAAAACATTGCTAAGCTGCGAAGTGCATTATGTCTCCACGATGCAGAAAAACTTGTCCATGCATTTATTACCCCTAGACTGGATTATTGTAACAGCGTCCCGTCAGGCTGCCCCAATAAAAACTTAAAGACTACATTGGCTTCCAATCAAATATCGTATTGACTACAAAATTCTACTTCTGACCTATAAAGCCTTAAACGGCCTTGCACCTGATTACCTCAGTGAACTTTAGTGTTACTATGAACCACCGCGGTCACTCAGATCTCAAGGTGCTGAACTTTTAATTATTCCCAGAATTATGAAAGTGTCATCAGGGGGAAGATCATTCTCATATAGAGCCCCCAAGCTCTGGAATGCCTTACCACACAACGTTCGCCCTTTCAATCTAGGCTGCTTTAACTATATATGCTGGAGTGTTAACTTACACTCCTCATACACATTAATGATGTCTTTAAATTTATGCTCGGACCTGGACTCTGTAAAGTTGCTTTGTAACAAACTGTTTGTAAAAATCGCTATATAAAAAAACTGAATTGAACTTACTATTTGCCTTTGTTATTAAGCTCCATTTAAGGAGATGTTTAACACCTTTCCTCATGTGAGAGATGCACACAGTCTTGTGTGGCTTTTTGTGTACACAAGGTAAATGCTGAACAGTTTAATCTTAGGCCATTTATTTTTGTGCCTTATTATTATTAATACATTGCAGTTGTTTTAATATGAGAAATAAATTTGTCACAATTTCACCAGTCACTTTTTTTTAATTCCACTATATTAAATGCCATGCCTTGCTCTAATAAAGCTTTAAACATTTTGTAGACGTAGTTTGAGGAAGACACCTTTTCTATTCCAACATGACTGTGCCCCAGGGCACAAAGCAATGTCCATAAAGACATGGTTGGGTGAGTTCAGTGTGGAAGTAATTGACTGGCCCAAGCACAGACCTGACCTCAACCCATTCAGCACCTTTAGGATGAACTGGAATAGAGATTGTGAGCCAGGACTTCTCATGCAACATCAGTGCCTGCACACATAAATGCTTTACAGACTTCCAAGCAGAGTGGAAGCTGTTATAACTGTAAAGAGGGGACCAACTCTATGGTCAAGCATCCAAATAAATTTTTCCATAGTGTATATAACCCCAAAGCCCCAGGTGAGCTCACATATGGAGATCGGGACTGCGTAGGTTTAGCTCCTGCTTAAGATTACCTCTACTCAAATCACTTTTCTGAAATTTAAGGGTAATTCATTTAGACTTATATTCATGCCTAGCCTTCTAATCAGCAACCAGTGATCTAATTACGTACCATTGCACTGAATTTGGGCCAAGCATTCTTTAGAGTTATCCCATGAATAAGGGCTTCAGTCAAACTACTATTAGTGAAGTACTGCCATCTGCTGTTGGAAATACTGTATTTCAAATAAGGCAATTAATGTAGATAGTTTATGCTGCATGTATTAGAATAATCACAAGCATTTGGTGTTTATACACACACTTCTGTTTATTAGAAATATTTAACAAAAAAATGAACAAATCTGGGCCCGTCACAATGATGTGAGAGTAATAAAACCATTAGGTGTGCAAGTAATCAGAGTAGATTGAGAAATAAACAAGATAAACATTTGTTTACAAATTTATACACGCATATCTCCTCCCATATAAGACAGTAAAATACATTTTTGGAGGAATCTGTTTTTAATTCGAGACTTACCGAAGTAACATTGTAGCCCATATTTACCCAAAATAAACAGTCAGATTCCTTCATAGGTTTTACATTAACATCTTATGTTGTTCAATTAACTGAAAGTGCCACTATAGGCAGGGGAGTCCTCTAAGCAGATTCTTTTGCAATTGACTTTGAGAGACTGAGTATTGGGGCTAACAACAAATAGGTCCTCATGAGTGTAATCAGGAGCAACCTCCTTTAAGTCTTTAAGTCTACAAAAATAATCCTTCATTTCATACAGCACTGGCAATATCAAACTGACTTACGCATAAGCCCAAAAGTACAAAATATATTAAAGAATCAATATACAACCTTTAAAAAGAAGTGATTGCATACAATGGTTGTGCTGCTTACACTAAAATATTTGCTTCATACAATGAACATTTGTTTCTTTGGTCCTCATTATAAACTTCTTTATTTACAGATAATATAAAAAATAGGAAGCACCATTTATTTGTCTGTTTCTAGTCTGCTGATTTGGTCTGGGCAGATGTGTGTGACGGAATTCATTGCCATCTCTTCTGTATGTAGAGAGTCAGTAGGCTGATGGTCAGGCAGAGCTGCCAGGGGGCCTGAGGGGCTCTTTGGGTTGGTTTTGGCCCCGCCAACAGGGGGTTCCAGAGCAGAGAATACAGAAGGCCCAGGCTTATTGTTAAATTCATCAGTAGCAAAGTCTGCAGTCAGGGGCTGGAGTTCAGATTGGGGGCAGTGATAGAAGCATGCTTTGGTGGAGAGGTGGGCTGTGAATGGGCAATCTGCCAGCGAGGTATACTTGGCAAAAACCTGTACCTGTTCTGGCTGAAGGTTGGCCTCAGCACACAGTCTCTCATACAGACCAGTGTAACTCTGCCACGTCTTTAGCTTTAACTGGTCCAGCTGCAGCTTCTCAGCCGCAAGCTTGTCCTTTTCGTTTCGCTGCAGAACACACACACACATACACACTTGTCAAAAAACAGTAGGTAACTGTTATATCTAAAATGTGAGGATCAGAATTGATCAGGATTGGAAGTGATAAAAGCATATTTTCACTGAATGGTATATATATTTGATTTGTACAATATAATTATATATAAATTATATATTTTCTTTGCTGGTTTACAAACTTCGATGTTCTTAAACTGTGCACAGTGTAGCTGTATTATCCATATTAACAAGAAATTACTAGATACCAGCAGATATGCAATATTAAATGACTAGGATCAATGTAGAAATAGATAAAAATAAAAAAAAACCCACCAGCTTTTCGATCTCACATTCCAGGTTGTGAATGCAATCTAGTTTCCTCTTGCGGCAGCGTCGAGCAGCAATGCGGTTCTTGCTGCGCCGCCGCACGTCATGGACAAAATCGAGCTGCTCACGTGTCAGGCAGTGTGCCTTCAGCATCTGTTGGAAGTCGTTGCGGCTGAGACATGAAATGCGTTCCACGGAAAATGGCAGCTGCATCTGCAAGAGAGAAAGTACACAGACAGTAAATCTGTATTTGTGTTACTTTGTTGGATCAAATAATAACATAAAAAATTCAGATCTTTAATATTCACCCAGCACACTTACATATTGCACCAAAAACTAAGAAAACATTGAGGCTTAGTGCTCAGGCCAATTGATATATTGTAGTTCATTTCTGTTATAGCTGTATAATAACTTAAATATTATAACAATAGTTCAAATGTATAGTAATACATCTGTATTAAGATTTCATCAGCTAAACATAACTTGTTTTCCAGATACAAAATTATTTCTCATAAATAGTTCCACTTTATAAACAAGCTTGGCTTTCAGTGACAGTGTACCGAGGAACCGACTGTATAATCTGCAAACGATCAACACAAAAGGGGCTTAATATACAGGAACAAAACTGACATCGACTTGGTACGTCCACTGCAAGAACCATATGTTTCTTTATATCAACAGGTGGTTAAAAGTGAAACAGGTTTATAATTATAGTATGCCTGTGTCTGCCTGTGAGGCAATTACTGTGCGAACATGTGGACTTTTGCCTTTGTCATCTCACTGATTAAGGATCACCAAGAGTATGACATACGGAACTGCCAACACTTTATGGTCCTCAGCAAGCTACCAAACTCCAAATCCAACAAACACAGTTGCTTTAAAGTATGCAGTTGGGCTTAAAAGACCAAATGTACAGACAGATTTTTGATTGTTTGTGTTAAATTGCTGTATGCAGCTTTTGCTCATTCGTACAGATCATACAGATCACTTTCATTTATAACCCAGTTTGTGGCAAATGTGTGACCATGTATAAAATACACTTTGCTTACTAAGCCTTAAGCCGCCACTTCTTGTTAGCTTCTGTGAAGAACTAGCTCATTTTAAGACCAAATATTTCTTGGTTTCACTACATAAATTTGAAGGGAAACTCATTTGTATCTTTTAACAGGATCAGCCAGTGCTCACCTCACTTGCCCGTTCACTGGTGTAGGACTCGCTGTCCCCCTCTGTGTCAAAGCTATCAGAGTCCTCTCCCGAGTTCATGGAGATGTAGGTGTTCTCAGCAGAATGGGACAGGCTCTCGCTGCCTCGTACCTGAGCATCCACTGTGCCCAGGTCCCGGAGAAAGGGGCAGTCCACTGGCCTGGGTCCAAGCTCCAGCTGTCTCAGCCAGTGGAGCTCTGATGTTTTCCTCTCTGCACCTGCGGAGGACACTGAAGCTCTGGGGCTGCAACTGTCGGACCAGGAGGTGAGCTGGTTTGCCACCTCAATCTCCACAGTGCTCCTGTGGTCTGATTCGAGGGTGTTGCTTGGGCTTGAACAGCCACTTCCAATGCAGCAGCCTGAGATTACAGCCTCTTTATCTTTGAGTCTTGGATCAGGACTCTCTGCTGTTTGCCCTGTAGAAAATGTATTAATTGGGCTGGAGGCCTCCATGGCTTCTCTGCAGATCTGCATTGATGCCTGGTCTAGCCAAACTCTCAGAGGTGTTTCCGCTGGCATCTGCTTAGCAAGTGGGCAGAAAGGGGGCATCATACCGTCCTCCATATTTTTGACTGGTGAAGCTTTGCCAAGAACGGCAGCCTTGCAATCTCTGGAACTGGAGCAAGGCAGACCGCTTAGAAGGCAGGCACTGCTGTTGTTTTCAGTCTCTGGACCACAGCTTTCCATGTAGGACAAGCCCTTTCCACAAGCCCTTTGAAACTTTCGGTACTTAGGGCACAGGAGAGGATAGTTTAGCACCAACTCCGCTTCCATCTGCGGCTCTGTTTCAGCACGTGTTTCCAAAACACATTCAGCATTTTCACCAGGTTTGGATGAGCTGGAGAGTCCCTTTTTATCCACCGCAGCACACAAAGTCCCCAAAGATTCATCTTTGGCCACTTCAGCTTCACCATCCTTAGAGTTTGATTCAATCTTTGATCTCCAGCATTTGGTCTTACAACACTGCTTCCTAGGCCCTTTCGGGGCACTTTTGCTGCTGTCAAAGAACTTGGGCAGGAGGAAGTCAAAGCAGGCCTTATCCAGATTCTTAAAGCCCAAAACAGTGGCACAGTTACGGATCTCCAGGACATTCTCTTTGGTGAAGAGCAGTTTGGAGGTGTAGGCAAATTGCAGTAAAGGCTCAAATCCCTCCACAGTTACCTTGGAAAAACAATATCACTTTTAATGCGCAGTACGAACTGATTCACAAATATATTGCATTTTGGGATTCCTGATATTCTGTGTTTTTTCTTTCATGCAGATTGGCTTTAGCCAAATGAGACTTTTAACAAAACCCAAATAAGTGAGTTTTGTTTTTTCTGTAGAAGGTTACTTATTTTGATTTTAGACAAAAAAATACAAGTAAATCTATTAACCATAACTTGGGTTGCCTAATGTGTTTTAGTGCAATGTATGCTTAAATTATTAATCTGTATATTGCAGGGAGTTTTGAAACATATAATATTTTAAAATCCTGATATATGGGGGAAAGAACACATAGGTTTTTTAAGCTCCTGATTCAGCAAACAAGTCCTACCCTCACCTCATCTGGCAGGTTGATGACCAGACCCTGTCCCGTGTGGCTGGTCATACGGGTGCTGAAGTAGTCACTGCAAGAAGCGAGAACGGAGCGATGGGCCCGGAAGCTCCGGTTCTCCACCACCACTGTCACATCACACAGAAGGTCCTTCTGCCGCTGCTCATCTAGGCAGTGCAAGACGTGCGAACTGTGCACCGATGACTGGAATGTGAACACCGAGGTCCTGCAGCTGTCCAGTGACATGCTGAACTACATCTTCATCAGAACAAAAAAGAAAACTCGGCACATGAGAACAAGAGGAAATCCATGGATGCGGACTGAACTGTGACCTCAAGACAGTTGGCAAAAAACAGTCACAATAAATGTTTATGGCAGATGATGGGCCCAATACATATATAAAATGTTTCAGGCATTGGGGGAAAGGATTGACACATACTTATTCATGTGACACAGACTCAATCTGCTCTATCTGTAGGAGAGAACGTGGTTGTTCGAGACTTCGGGTAATGTGAGACCCCCTATATATAAACAATAGAATTTTGTAGTTATGTGACTATTATGTTTTCAAGCATCTCCCATTTCCCAATGGTCCATAAAGGAGAGGACATCATGGTGCTTTGGTAGGCATGTTTTTTCAACAAAATTTTTTTTTTTTGCATGTAAAAGTAATTTTCTTGCTGTCAACTTAATAAACACTTGTGCCAGAGCAGATTGATTCAGGTAGAAAAACTTAAGTCATACATGTTGATGAACTACCAACATATAAAACCATGGGATGATGCTAGCTGAAAATTAGCCTGAATTGGGGGAACTGTGGGGTACATTTAAACATGAGGCATAAGTAAACATTTAGTCTTAAGCATATTTTAATGTAATATTACACTACATATGTTTAATTTTTTAATGTCATAAACATTGTAATAAAGCCATTATGACCATGTCTGTCCCGTACAAGACCGTACAATATAGCCGGGCTCTTGATGGGTGAATGAGATCCAACCTGGTAAATCTGTATCAATCTACCAGATTGCAGGACTTCTGAATGAAACCTTCATGTCAGCAGTGACACCAGACAATATCTCATCTGGATTTAGGTCCACTGGGAATCCAGTGAAACACGAAAGAATGGGAGAGACCCAATTTGTCTATGTGTAGTGTGGCACCTATGGTAAAGAAGCTGCCTCAACCTAAAAGGCCTGGAGGAACTACACAGAGAAAGGAACTCCTCATTGTCCCTGTAACCTTCAGAGCTGGAATGTAGAGTAGGCCTAGTAGAGTATGACAGTAAGCTGATGTTCTAATCCAGGTGTGTCTAGTCCTGTGTTCTGAGTCCCAGGCTGTTCTAGCTGGTTCTGATTGTCCTTTGCTCTGACCACAGGACACTCTATCTGGCTCTAAGGGTCCTGTGTTTTGACCCCCAGAGTGTGTTCTAATCTAACCAGTTCTAACATTTGAATTTTAAAACATTTTGAATTATATTATGTTGTATTTGATTTTGTTCAGTTACTTAAGTATTTAGAATAAAATGTGCTTAATTGACCAGTCCCCATGATTCTGTTATTAGTCCGACATTAGTTCTGGAATGTGTGGTTGTCAAGCTAGCTGTCAGGTTTCTAACAGTTACAACGTGTTGTTATGGTAGTTTTAGTGTGGAAAAAGTAAGTGGATCCGTTTATGCCCAGCTAGTTCACTTTACCCCTTTGATTTCTCTCGCCTGTCTCAGTTTACCCCTAAGCTGGGGTAAAGTGAGACACAAGACAACTTAAAAAAAAAACAATCATATTTTCCCTAACCTTCAGCTTAAAAACATTCTGATAATTTACTTGGCAAGGAAATATTCTAAATTAATGGGAAATGTGTACATTTTGCTGATATATAATTTTAACTGGCTTAGAGGGGAGCAAATGTAAAAAATGTCTCACTTCACCCCACTCTCCCCTACCGTGTTATTCATTTCCGACTACCATTGCGCACAATGCACAGTGTACTTTTTAAAAGCTAAAATACTAATAAATAAACAACACTGAAGCATGATGCAGCCCGCTATAAAGTATATACAGACACAGTAGGTGGGAAAAGGAATATAAATATAGCTGGGCATGTCGGAGGGGGAGAAAAAAATAAATCCCTGAAGGCATTAAGATCATGATGCACCTGGATGTAACAGAGATCAATTGAGCAGAGATGTAAACTACTTTAAAATCGAGATTTTAACATATGTTTAAGAAATAACAATATAAAAACACACGTCAAAAAAGGTTGAACTATACGTGTGCTTTACCCGTGGGAACACCTTATCTCTAGCGTGTAGAGAGAATTCAAGCCAGCCCAATCATTATTAACGTGAGTGTGCTCGAGCCGTGTCTGTGTACGTGTATGTGTGAATGTGAGTGTTAGTGTGTGGCGCAAGTGCGCCCTGCTGACTCACGGGCATTTGCTGATAAAGGATGAGCAAGCATTTTCCCCGTCTTCCTGCTTCAAGCCAGGCATTTTTCCCCAAAGAACATATCACATTAAAACACTCACACGTAAACAGACGCAGTCCAGTTTGTCTTTTGATTTTAAAACATGAACTTGCGTCCCCCCAGAACGTGGATATTAGACATAAAACCAAGAAAAAAATAACAAAAATCCGTTAACGAATCAGGGTGCTTACAACAGAAACTTCCAGTCTACAAAGACAACGCTCATGCTACAAATTAAATATCCAGACTACAAGGCAAACGTTCAGGATACAAAGTAAACATTCCGACAACCAAGTTAAGTGTTCGGGCTAAAAGCTACACGTTTTAGCTACAAGGTCTCATGTTTTTTTGCTGCTCCCTACTAATGAGGACGTGTACTGAGCTTCCTGAAGAAGCCCAGAAAGGGTTTAACAATGTTTACAGATCATGTTTAAAAAAACTTTGATGACATATGTCAGAGACGGGTTATTACAACACTCTTTCCTCATTATTTTAGCCTTTTATTTATTACCGTTCAAATACGAATTCCAAGCAAACGCCATTACTCACCTATCATATCAATTCACCAAAAACTCCAAACTTTTGATTTCTCCACTCCTAGCCTTTAAACCTCGCAGCCGTCTCAGAACGAGGAGGACGCTTCTGTGTCCATCATGTGACTCCCAGTCAGAACAGTTATGGTCCCGCCCCATCAAACGGCCACTGCCACGATTGGATGAAGGGCCTGTTAATCATAGTGATGTATTCCCCGGTTTGTTCGGGAATTGTAGTTTATTGTTTTTGCAAGCGTATTTGTTTTGTACTTCTTTCTCTGAAGTTTCTCGTTGAACAAAAACTAAATATTGTGTTAGCAGATTGTATTTAGCTATGTGACTGAGAAAAAGTATCAAATAGCTGTGCTTTAGGGTTGTAATGATACACAGTAGTGGCTTGATACAATACAGAAGTCTGTATTCAATATTATTCTGTGTGCCTTTCATTAAAGTGATAATGTTTCCAATTTTTAAAGTTTATAAATCAAATGCTTTAGTCAGAAGCTAAAACATCATGCTGAAGTCACAAGAATAGAAGTGCAATATGGAAGACTGTGCTTAGAACATGCTTTTCATCAACCCCCTCCAAGAACCTGCCCTGAAACTGGTTTGCAAGGATACAGTCAGCACAGGGGTGATTGGTATGTAGACACTCTATGACGTAACAGATAAATAATATTCCCTGACAAGATACTGATGGCAGGGCACATTTCAACTTGTGAAAATGCACTATATGGACAAAAGTATTGAGGCACACCTCATAATTATTGAATTCAGGTGGGCCCTTCCATTCAGTTGAAGGCAATCTAATGTTTTGCATACAAGGCATTTTGGATGACGCTATGCTTTGTGGACATTGTGGATATTCAATACGACCATGTCCAGTGCACAAAGCAAGGCCCATAAAGACCAAAGTAATAAAAACGTATGCCTCCTATCAGCGGTGTTTCTAAGCTCTCTGTAGAAACTGTTCTTAACTGTATTAATATGTGCCAATGTAACAAGATCTTATTAAGTAATTGTAGGCCATTCTGATTGGTTCATTCATCATGAATGTGGAGCTGAAGGTTTATAATGAAAAAAATGATGTGTTGAAATTGAGGTATGAACAATTATGGGTACAAAACTTATGCCTCCGCTTGAGGGCAATTTCACCTTGACAAAAATACAAATCGGACCATGACTTTGCCTGAATCCCTACAGCACAAACCTCTTTGTGTTGTCTGCCCTGAAAATGTGTGGGATGTGTGAGTGTGACTGGTTGCGTTATGAGCTGTTTCACAACCCTGAAATGTGCTGATCTCATTTTGAAACTTAAGTTCCTTATTATTAATTCAACAAAGAGCAATGTCTTCATGTCTGTTCTCATCTTGCCTGAGTTGCTATAAGTTTACTGAGATTGTGTTAATCAGAAGAAATACTATCACAACACAGGCTGGTAATGAGAATATCTAAAGTTGAGCAATACATTGAAAATACAATTTACATTTTTAAATACTAGAAATACAGTCAAAATAACAAAATATAAGGATTTAATTGTACTTGTGCATTAGAAAACACTGCTTAGGCCCAAGGACCAGTTTTCATTGAACTGCATAAAATGGAAGAGTTGCTGTTGTATCTGTTAGGCACATAGATGCAAAGAGGAGAATTTGAAAATTTAGAGCATAGTAGATTCTGATAGTCATTACAAGAACCCAACAGAACAGCCACCACAGACCAGGAGACTTTAACTGGACTTTTCACAGTTGAGCAGTACTGTCAAAAGAGTGGGTTGAGTTTGCATATTTATTTCCAGCCCATTGTAATTTCCTTGTAATACTTGTTGTGCAACCCTGCTGTAATATATTTTAATGCTATGAGTGAACAACTGGTCACTTAAATTTTTTAGTAATTCAGTTTAACTGCATGAATACACAACACACAAGCCCCACGCCATATCCCACATATAAATCAATATCAGAGACCCCCTGACCACCTAACTGGACACCTAAACTGTTGATTCTCATACACTGTGCTGCCTGCTCAGATTGCAGATTGCCTAACGTGTAACATATTACAGAATTCAACAGAACACACCTATAAAATGGGTCTTTAATGGGTACTTTCTCTTGTAAATGCAGTTTTAGAATCAAGCCTTTAGAATCAAGGTGGTTTGCTACGTATATGTGTCACTCTGCCAAAGATCTTTCCAAATAGAATATCACACCATAGTAGTACAAATACATACAATGACCCATCAAAAACATCAAAAAATGGAATACATGGAAATATATGGAATTTTGTTTACAGTGGGGCAGTTACTGAATTATAATAGTAATATCAGAGTTGCTCGATCAAATATGGAAAAAGATGAGCCAAAGAAATTATAAGTGCTGCAGAGCCACGTAATATCCCTGTTTATGAGGCGAAACCTCAATACACTGTTCTATTTTATTCTATTTAACAAATATTCTATTTGTTAAACTTACATCAGTTATTTATTATGACTAAAATTATATCCTTGTCTTTTCAATGTAGTAATCTAATCCTCAACCTATGACATAAAGGTTCACCTCTTTGGGCCATATGGTTAATATAAACATTCGGAGTTTACTTAGGACTCCTTAGCTGTACAGCATTTTACAGTGTAAATCTTTACTCTCATGCTGATCCCACATTAATGTTAAGATGTTTACCAGAAAAATGTTAAAGGGTTCCCTTTCTAACACTTGTGGCAAACGTCAAGGGTCAAGAAGAACCCTGTCTCTTCTGATTGACTACACGCAGGGTTGCAAGTTGCTGAGTGCGTTCCGTGTAAACCGTGACCAGCGATCGGTTCTCCTCTGTCAACAGACGGAACTCTTCCTCTAGCCGTGCAATCTCCAGTGACGCCCTCTCGTCCTCGGCCAGGTCCACTAACAGCTCCCTCCTGCAGTGAGCACATACACAAAACAAGACTCACTGTGAGGAAGCACATTTAAAAAAACTCATCAGTGATGAGTTTCCCAAATTCAATTTTCTTGTGATATCCACTATGTGACACACTCGATCCTTTAAAAACAGGCCTATTATATATTATTTTCTGAAACTTCGATTGTCATCCCATTTGCTTGTTTAAGGTGTTGTCTACTGAAGATAGTTCAAATAGACTTTCAAATATCAAAAAAATTAAAAAAAAAAAAATTTCTTGATTTCATTTCTTTATCCCAATCAGCAGATCGATTAATTCCCACAGATTATAACAGAGTTTTGTCTGTTTAAACGACCGTCTCTAGTATAGTCACTGATAAATTAATGTTATATATACATATATACATGTATACTCCATACACACACACACACACACACACTCACACACTCAC